>VWYI01022077.1:233724-266273 GCA_013399455.1 Anthoscopus minutus
GGCGGGGGCGGGGCCCGCGCGGAGCTGCGCCGTTTTTGTGTGCCGGCGCGGCCGCGGGCCGAGAGCCGCGGAACGGGCGCTGTCGGCGGGGCCGCGGGCGGAGCGGAGAGGAACGAGCCGAGGTGGGAGGCGCACGGCTACCCCGGACGCACAGCCCGCAGCGGTGTCCGTCGGGAGCGGAGCCCAGCCAAGCCGCGGGGAGGATCGCGCAGTAATTGGATTTTGAAAGTTATTTCAGCCCCGAAGTAAAATACACGGCTCAGCCGGGCGCGGTAATAATCCATTTAGCCGTAACCTAAATCCCTGGGGCCGTGCAGTCGTGCAGGGAGCAGCGCCTCCGCCTCACCGCCGCCGCGGGACCCTGCGCGGAGCTGGCCAGAGCCGTCGCCGGGCTGCGCGCTCGTCTCCCATTTCGCTGCCGCCGTCGCCTTCTCCGGGGAGAGCGGCTCCGGAAACTTTCGCCGAGAGAAGCGCCGCCACCGCTCTGTGAGCGCCGCCGCTTCGGAGCCGAGGAAGAAAGTCGCAGAGGTCCGGCGCGGAGCCGCGTTCTTCCCGTCGCCGCGCTCCTGCCCCACCGAAGGGGCCCCGCCGCCGCCCTCTGGTCGCTGATGCCCCTGGGGCGTCGCGCCGGCCGGCTCTGAAAGACTTCCCGAGGCTCCCCGGGCCGCCCCGGCGATGCGGGCTGGAGGAGAAAGCAGCGGAGCGGCCGCCGCCGGCTGCCCCTTGCTGGGGCTGGCCGTGCTGCTGGCCGCCCTGCTGGGGACCCCCGCGGGTGCCACGGCGCAGCAGTACCACGGCGAGAAGGGCATCTCTGTGCCGGACCACGGTTTCTGCCAGCCCATATCCATCCCGCTCTGCACGGATATCGCCTACAACCAGACCATCTTGCCCAACCTGCTGGGCCACACCAACCAGGAGGACGCAGGGCTGGAGGTGCACCAGTTCTACCCGCTGGTCAAGGTGCAGTGCTCGCCCGAGCTGAAGTTCTTCCTCTGCTCCATGTACGCGCCGGTGTGCACCGTGCTGGAGCAGGCCATCCCACCCTGCCGCTCCCTCTGCGAGCGGGCCCGTCAGGGCTGCGAGGCCCTCATGAATAAGTTCGGCTTCCAGTGGCCAGAGCGGCTCCGCTGCGAGAACTTCCCTGTTCACGGTGCGGGCGAGATCTGCGTAGGGCAGAACACGTCGGATGCCCCACCAGGACCTGGCGGTGCAGCGGGTCGAGGGGTCACTGCCCACCCCACAGCTGGCTACCTCCCTGACTTTCTTACCCCACCACAGGCACCCTCTGGCTTCTCTTTCTCTTGCCCCCGGCAGCTCAAAGTGCCTTCTTACTTGGGCTACCGGTTCCTGGGGGAGCGGGACTGTGGAGCCCCCTGTGAGCCAGCCCGGCCCAATGGGCTCATGTACTTCAAGGAGGCAGAGGTGCGATTTGCCCGGCTGTGGGTGGGCGTATGGTCCGTGCTTTGCTGTGCCTCCACCCTCTTCACCGTGCTCACCTATCTGGTAGACATGCGTCGTTTCAGCTATCCGGAGAGGCCCATCATCTTCCTCTCAGGCTGCTACTTCATGGTGGCAGTGGCCTACGCAGCAGGCTTCTTGCTGGAGGAGCGGGTGGTGTGTCTAGAGCGCTTCTCTGAGGATGGCTACCGCACTGTGGCCCAAGGCACCAAGAAAGAAGGCTGCACCATTCTCTTCATGATCCTTTACTTCTTCGGCATGGCCAGCTCCATCTGGTGGGTCATCCTGTCCCTCACCTGGTTCCTGGCTGCTGGCATGAAGTGGGGCCATGAGGCCATTGAGGCCAACTCCCAGTATTTTCATCTGGCTGCCTGGGCTGTGCCTGCTGTCAAAACCATCACCATCTTGGCCATGGGGCAGGTGGATGGGGATGTACTCAGTGGGGTGTGTTATGTAGGCATCTACAGTGTGGACTCGCTGAGGGGCTTTGTGCTGGCACCCTTGTTTGTGTATCTCTTCATTGGCACTTCCTTCTTGCTGGCTGGCTTCGTGTCCTTGTTTCGCATCCGCACCATCATGAAGCACGATGGCACCAAGACAGAGAAACTGGAGAAGCTGATGGTGCGTATTGGTGTCTTCAGTGTCCTCTACACGGTGCCCGCCACCATAGTCCTGGCATGTTACTTCTATGAGCAGGCCTTCCGTGGCACCTGGGAGAAGACGTGGCTCCTCCAGACCTGCAAAACGTATGCTGTGCCCTGTCCCAGCCACTTTGCCCCTATGAGCCCAGACTTCACTGTCTTCATGATCAAGTACCTCATGACCATGATTGTTGGGATCACGACTGGCTTCTGGATCTGGTCTGGCAAAACCCTTCAGTCCTGGCGACGCTTCTACCACAGACTCAGTACCGGCAGCAAAGGCGAGACGGCAGTATGAGACCCCCCCCCTCCCCCCGTTCCCTCTGGCACACACACACATGCATACACACAGAGGAGGCAGAGGAGATGGATACTCATCATAGGAGTAGGGCAATGGTTCCCTGAAGAGAGAGGAAGGGAGGCTTTTCCAAACTTTTTCTTCCTCACAGAAGGTTTGAATAAAAAATATATCATTGCATAAAGGATCAGTCAAAATATGTCTAGTGATGCTTATGACCAGCTAAGCGGGAGAGGACAGAAAAAGAGGCCCCTGCTGGGTCAGGAGAGTCCTTCACCCAAAAGTCTCCTTACTTCTCTCCTGCTACTCCTGTCGAGGAAAAGAAACCCCAATCCAACTAAAATCCTGCCTTGCTTTGGACAAGAGGGAGGGGAAGCCAGATCTGTTGAGCCACCCCTGCCGAGAAGTAGCCAAATGCTCTCTGAATTGCCGGGGCCAAATTGCAACGTGGGCAGGGTACCTCCCGAGCCTGAGCTCGCTGCCTGCTCCTTCCAGCTCGGCGGAGCCAGCACGTGAGTACTGCACAGCCGGCTACAGCCCGATCGTGTGCAGGGGATGCCTCTGTTCTGTCAGCTCACAAGTTCCTTTTTACCTCAGTGATACATGTTGTAATTGTTTTAAAGTAAAAATTTGGCCCTCGATCTGTTGTTCTTGCTGCTGTGGGGAAGGAGGGGTTGCTATTCCACACCCTGAAAAGAAATGACTTGTTGCTTTTCAGCAGAAGGCTTTTCCCCCTTGCCTTTGTTCTAGGAGACAAAGGGGGAAACAAAAGTGTTTTCTATGTAGAAAGGCATAAGCATGGGATCGGTTTTTATGGGCAAACTAACAAAAAGAAGTCGTTGAGGTTCACCCTTGGATGTGAGGAGCTCGCAGAAATAAACATTCCTTTTATGAAAAAAGGAGGAGGCAGGATGTTTTCCTACCGTTCAATATGGGTCACTTTTCTAAGCTGAAGGAAATGCAAGATTTAGAGGGCAAGAAGATCTTACCCGATAACACCTGCCAAAACAAGAGCCACTAAAATATGTAACATAAAGATAGGATTTTTTTTTTCTTCCCATAAACCTGGTTTCTTTCCTGCTTTGCAGTGAGCTCACTGCAGAAAAAGTCAATTCGCAGCCGGATTCTGGGGACAGGAGGAATCGTTTTGACTCACGATGGACCCTTTGCCTGCTCCTCAGGTTCCCTGAGCTGCATGGCAATGATTCTTGGTGCAGGTGTAGGGCTGGGGTTGGGGTTTTTAAAATCAAATAATTACTACAAGTGGGGAGCCTTCTCATTTCACCTAAAATACAGCTGGTTAAGTTTCTAGTGATCACGTCTTGGAAGGAAAAGCATTCAAAAATTTATCATCATCGTCATCATCAAATGCATAATTTTCTTTTTGAAATGTGACAGATTTTTCTGAAAAGATTTTTCTGAAAATTTTTATGTTGACTTGTTCATATTTTATTTTTTGCATACTACTTTACCTTTATATTCACTGAAGGGTTGTTTTTATATGTGTGTGTGTATATTCTTGCCTAAGGACAAAATAGGACATTCTGGATTTTAAGCAAGTCTCCACCCTATAGCTGCTCTTCATGTTTTTGGGGGAAAGTGTCTAGAATGAAACTTTAAAAAGAAGAAACATGTTCAGGGTGAGGAGGCAGACTGACTGCTGCTGTCTGAGGGCATACCAGTAGTCTGAGCATGAGGAATGGGCCCATCAGCCAAATCCTTCAGTAGATCTGATGTCAGACTTGCAGGGCTTGGTTTGTCTTTTATAATGTGCACGTGGAAGAAAAAAAAACAAGTGTGTCAGACAAGTGCAGTATGTATATTTTGTAAATCTCATTTTTGTAAGAAAATATGTATTTATGTTTTTACTTGATTTTTTTTAAGGTCTGTATGAGGCCCTGCTTCACCCCATGTACAGATCACTAAATAAATAATTTTTAATACAAGGCCTCTAATGGCCTCTAATGTTCTTTCCATCTTTGAATACTGGCAGGTTTTAGAATTGGGGGAAGCTCTGAAAAGTGGTGCCTCCCACTTTGTTATGGATAATGCAAGAGACTTTTTTGGTGAATGCAGACTGGAAACTCAGCTGTGGCTTGAAACTGTTTCTTCTGATTACCAGCCCCTCACAACAGGAGAGCACATTTTGAGACAGCCGGTTTCAAATGTCTGCCCTCATTTGAGGTACTGGCATCCTAGCCAAGTTTTCTTCCAGTCTCTGCTTCTCGCTGAGGGCAAGCTGATAAACCAGTTCCCTTATCTAGAAAATAAGGATAATGCTCTCTTCCCATTCCAAAGAGACTTTAAGATTGAGAACTGAAGGGTGCTAGGAATGCTGTAAATTAAGTCCTCACTTCGACGGGTGGAGTGTAGTAAGGGAAACACTAAGGACTAGGTCCTGTTTAATGGCTTTCAACGGGCAGTATCATGAGCTGGTGCTTTTTTCTCAATAGCACCTTTGCTCTCTGCAGTTTTGTTCAAGTGAATTTTAATTTTAACAGCTAGCCTGAAGCCGACATTTTTTCTTATCACAATAATCTGAAAGCTTCAGCAGAATGGTCTATTTTATTTAATTTTTTTAATTGAAATGAATGTTTAGATCTCAAGCTGCGTTGCTACAGTCATGGAAAGTGCCCCAACAAATAGAATTGTACACCTGTGAAATGATGACACTTCACAGCATTTCTTTCACAATGATTTCAGCCTACTGTCCGCATTCATCACACTTCCTGTACCTTTAATCATGCCAATACTAAAATTTAAGTTACAGAAAAGAGGTGTATCTAAGATGCCTTAGCTAGATTCCATCGCAGTGGCTGTGGTTGCATTGCAACTTGTTTCATTTACTAAGCATAGTGTGTAATACTTCCACTATTTTATTAGGACGCTGCTCTCAAACTTAACCTTTTACTTTTGCAGTGTATGAACTACTGATTTCAAAGTTCTTTTAAGAGCTAGCCCCATTCATGCTGCCTCTCTGGACAAGCCATATCTTTTATTTGAAAACACCTCTTGCTGTTCCCCAGAATTGCTCACTTGTCAAGTTTCCTTTTTGAGCAGACCTTTGCGTTCCTGCCAGTCAGGCTGCTTCAGACTGCTCCATGACATGAGCCTGCTGATCACTGCTGAGGGGGGCTTCATTCCACTCACTCAGGAAACCTGAACCTTTCTATAAACATTTCCTCCCATTAATCCATCAGTGCCGGCTGGAGCAGCTTGCTCTGTGAAGGACTGGCAGCCGCCAGGAGCAGCGGTGTGGCTGACGCCCCTGTGCTGTGCAGCCACAGCTGCATTGCTGAACGTGCAATCGATCCGGGATCCATCAGGGCCAGCGATCCGTGCAGGGGGCCTGTCCCACAGCCCTCCACTCACCACCCCTCCCTGCTCGCTGCATGAGAGACCATTCACACGTGACCACTGTTTTGTTCTCAGTATGTGGAAAAACTCTCTACAAAGACTTTTTTTGGTTCATGAGTCATTCATATCTGAAAAAAAAAAGTCTCTATTTCCACCAGAAACCACTAAAGCTGAATGCTTTTATTGCAGTATTTCCTATTAGGTATTTCTGGATTTAAAGTCACTTATGAAAAACTATCCAAATCCTGGAATTTAAGATAATTTTTAAAATTTGAAATTGTGGGTGAAAGTTGATGCTTATGCCAAGTAGAAGCAACTGCTATTCACTTTTAAGCAGATGTGACTCACATCAAGACTGAATTTGCTCACAGTGGAAACAATTCGGAGAATTTCAAGTAGTGATAGTGTCTGGCCTTCTGGAATAAAAATGTCTATCACTATTTTGATAACAAAGTAGCAGTTACTTTAATAATGGAGTACAATTCAAAAAATCTCTTTGTGAAGCTCTCTCGAAAAAAGGAGGAAAAATAAGCCTTTACTGAGCTTTGATAATGCAAAACACTTTTCTCTGATTAATGTTTAAGCTTACTTTAATTTTTTTAAGTTTAAGAAAAGTTGCCTCACCTTTACCTTTGGCTCTTGTCTATGTAGCGTTTTTTGTTTCACAAGAACTTAGTAAATAATAGTTATTGATCCATATTCCTGTAAGTGCACGCCATATACTACATTTTCATGAAAACTATAGAAACACTGGTTTTTCAGTTTCCAAGACATTAGCATAGCTTTCTAAAATGAAGGATTATTGTTTCAGGCGAGTTAAAGATGAGGCTTCAGTTCTAGAGTTCTAGAGTTCATGAATAGCAGCAGCAACTAAATGTTTGTCTCCACAGACAAAAGTGCTTTTATAATACGTCAGTGATTGTTTGGGTTTATTTTTGGTGGAATACCCACACTGATGATTGAATGTTTTTGTCTAAGTACTTCACCCACAACCAATAGCTTTGCATGCAAGTAAAAACCACACATCTCTGTATTCACCAACTGGCAACAGTAAACATTACTTATAATTTCACATGGGTTTAGAAGCCAAATTACTAGCTTGCATTTCAAATAGCCTCTTTTTTTCTTCATCTCACTCTATTTCCTTCCAGACTTCACAGGTACTTCATATACATCCTGCACTTCATACATGCCTTCTACGCCTTTTAATTTTAAAACCATTAATCCAGCTGAAAGAAATTTAGCCTGTTGCTTGGAGAGAAGATGGCTGTGAATCTTCAGTACTCTTAACTGTTCATGGAGGAAGATTATTGCCAATCCTGCCCTATAGAAACCAGGATAATTGTTTCATGCTAACATGAGTATGGTTTTGGCAGATACAACACTGCACAAATAACATAGGATGGGAGGAATAAATACAGTCATGGCAAATTCCCAAATGCCCCTCTTACAATCAACACATTTTGACTAAAATCACGCCCAAACTGTAAAACTAAAATATGTACATCAGAGTTTAACACTGCTCAGACAACTAGTTTGTGTTGCAGTCAGAGGAGGGAGGTACAAGGGAGGGTTTTGATGCTGTTTAAACCCAAGGTCCAAGGTTGCCTGGTTCAGGTGGCTGGACACTGCTCGTCTCAAAGCCAGATCAGTGAAAATAAGGCACAGACAGCACTTTCTCCTAATTCAAGTGAACACTAGGCTCAAGCACAGTGTTACCACAGCTGCAGCCAGATGGGATTTGATGTCAGGACAGCCTGTAAGAGGGTCATGAGCACATTCTCCTCTGCATCACCTGCTCCTTTTTGTACAGCCAGCCTACCCATGCTAGGAAACTATGGGGTAAATGAGAATATGGATAAAAAGCAGGAATAACCAGGGCCTAGAGCACATTTTTAAATAACAACTGTAAATTGGAGGAGATCACTAATCCACATTAGTCAAGAAATCCTGATTGCAACAACTTGTTCATTTTGGCTGCCCCAGCTGTATCACAGCTTGGCTTGGTAATAGGCCGCCCTTCATTTAAGCATGTTACCCTTACAAATACACATAGAAATCTGAGTCTGCTGCCTAGAGGATTAGCCTATGTGAGTAGACTTTGGCTGCACAGATCTTGGAAATTAGCCTCGTCATGTAGCTACCAGGGTAGCCATAACCTTACCATTAAAACTTCAATCCTAAAGGCCAGGGTGACATCTAGAAAGAACAAAAAGAGACCCAGTTCTTCCCTACTCTGAGCTTTACTGAAGGTACTGCAACTCTAGCATTTTTCTCAAACCAATCTGCAGGAAGGCAAAGTCATTCTCAGGGCAGGCAAGGAGATAGATTATTTCCACTATTTCTCCTTTTCCTCAGGCTAACATTCTAAGGGACCTGAAAAACTTGTGGTGAATAGGGAATTCTGCCAGGAGCTGCAGTAGAAGTAAAACATGTTATCTGACCCAGATGGACACAAAAGGGTGTTCTAGCAAGTAGGCACTAATCTAAAATTTGAAAGACAAGTGCTTGATTACCTGCACAGTCACAGATGGTGGCCAGATCACATACAGCCATTCTCCCAGCAGTATTCGAGCAGCTAAAAATGGAGGCAGGCTACATGGAAAGCACTTTTTGTAAACATTTGTATTCCTAGATGCACACCTAGAAAAATTTTGTCTCTGTCTCTAATTCCTTGTCTGTAATTGGAGCAGTGACACTTCTGTATATTATAGGGATGTTGTGGAGTGAATACTCTCAAAATCAGAAGAAACTGAATACAATTATAATAGAGTTCGTATAAATACCTCTGCCAGGCCTTTGTCCCACAGTCTGGTATTTTTCAAGTAGATTCTGCTTTAGAGAATGCCAAATTAAGACCACCAACTAGAATAAATTATTTGTTTCTAATATCTCATCTAAAACTGGTCAGGCTGAGCATCTACTTTCACTGGAGTATCATCTAGCCAGGCTCAAATATAAAGTGTGAGAGGGTGTAAAGAGGCAAACCAGGTAAATAAAAAATGACACTAAACTAGGCATGCATGTCAAATAAAATGAACTCATGTTACAGTGGTGCTTAGGTATAGCAGAAATAAGGGTTTGGGCCTGTGCTAGTACGACAGGGTTAACTCTTCCAGTACTTGACAAGCTCTCACTTGCTGTATGTTTTAAACACCCTTATCATCAACAGGCTCAATGACAACTCTGCTGTCCCTCTTTAAATAAATAAGTGCTGTTCACTTCAGCTTGCTGAAAGTGGAATCTACATCTTAGTAGTAGGCCTAAAGCAAAGTTGACTAAGGTTTCATCCAAATCCATGGCAGTGAGAATTCACCATCCCCTGCCATGTTTTCACTTCATCTCTTAGTTTCTCAGCAGTTTCTTTCTGCTAACATGACCTCAAACAACATCTTTCTCTTTCTCATCTCAATGATGGCCAAGGAGAAGGATTAGTTGGATGCTTGGACATTTTCCTGCCTTTACAACAAGGGAAGAGCATGAGACGATTACACTTCTTTCACCAATGAAATGCAGAAGTGTCTAAACTGACTGTGGTAGATGTTTGTGCCTTGCCCTGATGCAGCCTTTCCTAGGGCAGACGTCTGCACTCATTCACCTTCATCACACATAAGGCTTTTGTTGCTAAATAAAGTAAACCAACAAATCAGAAAAGGATTCCTAAAAGCACTGAAGCATACACAAATTTATAGCTTACCCTCCCCAACAAACAAAATTGTAACTTAGAGGTTTTTCATGGAAGACAGTCAAAGGGAACTACTTCCAAAAATATTTACCTAAAGCACAAATCAAATCACTTGCCTGACATGGCTTCCTTCCACAGATTTTCCATGTGGGATGTATGTACGCTTGTGCATGTACATCTTGCATAGTGCATGAGAGTATAACAACTAGAACTTACAACTGCAGGTAAATCTCTCATCAAAAGCTCAGTGAAGACAGAAAATCAAAAGCCCCTTGCCCAATGCAGCTGTCTGCTAATTAAACACTGGTGTTAATTGCAGTAGTGTGGCTGGTCCTCATTCCCTGTGTTTGTTGTGGTGCCTGTGTGAGCTCCAGATTGCTCAGAACTTTCCCATTCTCCCAGAAAATGAAACTGTCTATAAAAGGAATGAAAGGCTGTGATATGTATATATATCTATAGGGGTATTTTTAAAGAAAAAAAGAGATTTTTTCTGTGTGTTAGTTCAAAGCCAGCTTTGATTATCTAAAGCAAGTCAGTCTTTAGAAAGGGTAAAAAACTAAAACGTAAAGATGGAACCTTTTTTATCTAATCCATGATGAAAAGAGCATTTCTTATTTGTCGTGCTCTTGCCTCTGAATTTTTTAATTTTGTTTTTTAATTAACGGCAAAATGTAGAAGTCTCAGGCAGCATTTCCTGCCCTTACTTTACGAGATGTGCAAAGGAGCATTCCATTAGAGCCAACAGCCAGTAAAAGGGATGTCATTTGACACCCTTCCACAGCTATGCATACCAGGCTGGAACCAAGCGGGATTATGTGAGGGATAGAAAGCCTTTCTAGAGAGAGATTTACTCATCCTGTTTTTCTTTACACATTCTGCTCTCTGAAGATAATAAATCAGCTATTGGATTTGCAGAAACAACTCTCACGAAGGCTAAAGAATTCCTGCACAAAGTAAGTGAAGGCAAAGATCTGGCCTCTGTAAGGCAGCTCAGAGCGACCCCGAGAAGCAGAGACCGAACAGCAGCCGTGTGCGAGGGGACTGGGCAGCGCCTGTGTCAGAACCATATTGCTCCTCTAGCAGGAGCTGGGCTGGGTTTCCAGAGCTCAGGCCAAACCTCAGGGCAGCTTTCTGCTTTTATGGTAAGCTAAACCTAAGTCCTGCATTTCGGTGCTGTAAGATTTAAAAGTCTGTGCTTTACAGTTACTTTGAGCCACCAGCTGTCTTTTCTGGTAAGAAATCCCTGATATTCAAAGACTAATTAATCTGTGGATGGTTTTGCAGTTACGTGGGCACAGAATTTGGTATCGTTGCTCACAGACAGGGATCTAGTTTTCTGTCTTTGAGAGTTCTTAAGACTTTTGCCACTTCAACTAATAAAGTCAACATAAACAAAGTTAATGCTTTCATTCCATGTTCTTCATTTTCCTCAAGCTAAGATCTTCCTGCACTGAATTCTGAATCGAATCTTTATCAAAACCTCTCAACATGAGAACAGAAAACAAATGTTTCTCAGAACAGTTTCAAGAAACTCAGCAATTTCACTTGAATGACTCTTCCATTTTGCTACCAATTTCATTAAAGTTTTGTTAACAAAGTGTCCTTTGGTCAGCATTTCACTATAGCACTCGGACATAATGCATTCCTTGAAAACAGACATTAAAGGTGTAATAACAAGTTATAGACATAAAAATAAGCAGACGGAAAACTGCAATGAGAACTGTTATTTTCACAACGTCCACCTCTCAGCATCATCCCTGGCTGCACCTTATTTAGCTGACAAAGTTATTTGTAGCAATACTGGCCTATTTTATTTATCCCTAATTCTGCACATAAAATGGCACTTTTATTAGTAAATGAGAAGCAGTGTGTGCTAGCAGGCAGGGCACCAGACTGGAAGTCAGGAGACAGTCATACTTTTCCCAAATTTGCCCATGGTCCGCAGATTCTTCCAATCACCCTTACCTCCATTTCTTTTTCTGCCCTTTTCTAAATAGGATCATCCTCTCTGGGACAAAAAAAAAAGTCTCTATTGTCCCCACATATGTGTTGGTACTGTTCCCATCTTGTTGGAGCCCTGATCTTGATGGGGACCTCTTAAGATTGGGCACAATGCAAGAGGTTCCAATTAAAAATAATTGATCATTAAGAGACAGAGAATAGCAAAGAGTGAGCTGGCACTTTACTTTCTATGGGGAAATAGTCAAACACTAGTGGCAAAGTAGAGACACATGTGATGACACCAAATCTTCCCAAAGAAATGAAAGTGGGAAGTGTCACTCATCACCTTTTGGGCTTTTGTGTAACATGCATAAGGAATGTTCCCTTCTCTGAAGAGTCTCTGGGGACTCTTCAGATGATGGGATTTACTGTCACATGCCCTCTTCTCCCTGTCTTTTTTTAGTTGTTGTACAAAGTGTTGCCATGTGGGGTCTGTGTGATAGCACATACTGCAAAACATCTCCAGCTGAGCAGAATCAGTGCTGGCCAGTAAGATTGTTAGTTGGCTGACTATTCCCTAAAAATGAAAACCAGACACTGAGGAAACAATCTTGTTCATAAAAGGAAAATATTTATCTGCAATGAAATAAAAAACCAAACCAAACCAAAATAGCTACCTGGGTATTTCATTAAAATTTCACTAATGAAGTGATTAAACAATTCAGTAGCAGAGCAAGGAAAAAATGCACTACTTCCCCATGCACCCCAAAAATATGGATTTGAATTAAGCAAAACAATTTTTCAGTTAACTGTGAACGTTTCAGTTGAAGAAGAAAATAAAGGGGGAAAAGTTTGAAAGCTTTGGTGAAGTGCTTTTTACATGAAGCAACCCCAAATTTGATTGTGAAATGCACCCATACATATTGAAAAACATCATGAAACCTTATTAGGTTCAGCTGGAATTAAGAGGGAGACTATGAGATGGACTAAGGCTAAGGTGACAGGTGGAGGAAGATAGCTTGGCCTTGGAACCACAGGGAATTTAAAAGAGACACAGGAGTCAGTTTTACACACAGCTTGCCCTGTATCACTGAAAAAGTCTAACCCACTTCACTTGCACCTTGTAGACCTGGAACTAAGGGACACAAGGCAGAAAATTGAACACTTTTCTTAAGGAAATTAAGAACAGCATGTAGGAAAAAGTGCTTGTGGAGAGCAAAGAAAGAGCAGTAAAAACTGTTGAGACTGAAATGCAAGAAGCTTGTGGACACAGCTACAGCTGCATGTACATTTGCTTTTTTGGTGTTCCAGGCTGACCAAAAAGAAAACTCTGGTGTAAAGCCATGCTTCCGTGCCTGTCAGGCCCATGCCCATGCTAATTGGCCCTGCCTGCTGGCTAATGCAAGGGCCTGGCTTGTGGATTGGGCTGGCTCACAGACAACCATCCCAGAGTCCATGCAAGGTGAAGGTGTGACTGCCCGCCCCAGTTCAGGCTGGTGTTGCTCTGGAATTCCTCACACTGCCTTTTTAACAGAATATTTATAGCAAAGTATTGCCTCTGCCACCCATTAAGTGTGGTGAAGTGCCCAGGCTGTGAAGGAGTACTTAGTCAGTCATACTTCTTTGCTCCAGTAGCATCTTCAGGGCCACGGAATTTCTGACTTGTAAATGGATGTCATCAATGTGAATGCTTAACAAGTTATATTCCTCCCATAAATTTTCAAAAGTATGAAGTTTGCTGACAAATAAACCCATGAAGGTTGCCAGGAGCATGTAGTGCCTTTCTTGAATGTCTGTCCTAGCTATTCCCTTGGAAACCAGTAAATAAAGAGTTAAGGAATGAGCAAACACAACCTTAACTGTGCTGTTGGAGTGATGTCCCAATATGGCCATGGCATACAGAGCCTGTGCTATCTCAAAGGCAGAGTGCAAACATTTGGGGAATAGGGCACATGACCACAGGACAGAGTCTGAAGCCTTCTTTTTTGCAAGGCAAGACTAGTCTGTCTGGAAGCCACAGGGACTGAGGACAGGGGGAGTGCCAACAGCGACGTTTCCCAGGAGACTCTTGGTCTCCTTTTCAGGACTTGCATCTATTGAATTCACAGCCTCTGTCCTCTCAGACTGCCATGGGAGTGCTCCCTCCACCTCACAGCGCTGAGCCCATAGACCATCCTACAGCACCTTTGTGCACTTCTGGTAATTCCCTGGGGGAGGAAGAGTTCAAGGCACTGGTATTACCACAATTTACAAAGTCAACACCGATAGGGACAGAGTAATGAACCACAAACATGAACAGAGGAGGCAGGGAATGAAGCAAACCACCTCCCAGAGTGACAAGGCCTTTCTCATGTCAAAGCTCAGCACTTTCCTTGTGTTACAGCTGAAGCAGCCAAGTGCTCCAGCTCTGCAGCTCTCTTGCACACAGCTGCTCACAGCTGACCTGCACAATCCCAGGCAGTGCAGCCAACCCCAGTGAGGACATGGGGAAGGTTTCTCAGGCCCTGCTTTTCAAAAGACCTATGGCTGACCACAAGATGGAAAGGCATAAGAGCCTAGCAGACAACTTTGCTTCTGTCTCAGTTAAGTGGTTTTTTGGCGGGGATAGGATGGCAGAGAGTGTCAGCTGTGCTACAGCACAAACACTGACCTGAAATGCAGGGCTATAGAGAACCCTGCTCAAACACTTCCTATCATGGCAGGGGTATACTCAGAAGTGTTGCACTGTCCCTCTTCTCTATTTATTTCTCATTCTCTGCTCCCTAGGAAACTGAGAATTACATTAGCATCTCCCTCTTTTTTGTCCTACTTTGAATGCCAAGCAGTTAGCACCCATTATTCTGTGACAATGTCCCATCTTACTGACATATCTTGAATATGTACATTTTTATACTGCTTTAATAGTGCTATTTTAAACTTTAAAGCCTGTCACTTGTCTTCATGAAAGTCAGATGGAAAATAATACTATTCTCATATTTTTTTCTGGTCTTAACATCCAAAGCAGCAGTCCCTAGACAAGCTTCTGTCCTCCTGTTGGTAAGAATTTCTGTAGCCAGTTTGCACAGTGCTGTCCTGCAACTAACAACTGAAGGGCAAAACCTGGTGCTACAATTCCTGCACACCTGCAGCATGTGAAGACTTGTTCTGTGATCACCTGCAACCCCTTGATTTGAAGTTTTGTCTGAGCAATAAATGCATTATCAATTAAGAAATAAATACAGAAATTGAAGACCACAAAGATAAACACTGGACTGTTCCCACCCTTGTGTGGACACAGGCATGTACACAGTAATGTACAGTAGTACCATAGTGTGAGCTCAAGAGGTGCATCACAGAACTGTCTTGAATCCAAACCTCTAATCTCAGAGACACAGACACAAGCCTCTGAATACAGGAACATTCCTGCATCATTTTCCAAAGTACCTCACAAGGAAGAGTCTTTTCCATTAACATCTACCAAAAGCCCACCCTCCTGACTCAGGGATGTGTTTGCAGGGCTGCAGACCCTATGCTTAGGCCTGAACACTCTCAAGCCTTGAGACCAAACCCCAGGTGTAAACATTTGCTGCCTGGTTCAGGAAATCAGGCTAAGGCTTGTTCTGCCTGACAAAGAAATGCCCTGAGGGTGAGCTGGCTACCAATGACCAGCATAACCTGTCCATAATTCATGTGCTGGAAGAAAAAGGCTATTGAAGATTGCACAGTGTTGATAGAGCTGCCTTGTTCTCTTCCTGGTGATAACCATTGCATTCTCATCAGAGCATTTGTCGCCAGCGATTTAAGAGTTAACCAGGAGGGCAGACAAAAGACCATGTATCTTATTTGTTTTCTTTTGTAGCTAAAAATCTCCTCTTAGATGCAGGTGTAAATGTCCCTTTTCCTGACCTACAAGGTATTTGCCATACTGTCTGTCCCTAGGGTTAAAAAACTCCCTGGCAGGAAGGCTTCTGTAAACACTCCCACTTATCTGCAGAAAGGGAGAATCCCAGCAGTACTGGAAACAGATGTAAATGGAAACTGTTAAAAAAATTAATAAAAAAAAGATCATTCAGCATGTGTTAAAAGTAGCAGCGATTTCTGGCAAGAATTAATTAAACCAGATAAAACACTTCTGATATGATTTGTGTGATCAGACCATTTAATTAGTTCTGGATTTTAGTTCATCGTAACAAGCTTCTGTGAGGGTGAAAAAGGAATAATTGTTTATTCAAATGGTAATAATTTGGGTTTCTTTAATTGATTCCTAGTGTGAAAGCATTGATTTCTGCTGTTTTCAAAAAGTGCTGGATGAAAAAGTTCCTTCATGTTGTCTGGTTCTAGAGGCCACCAGGTCCATTCCCCAGCACAGCCCCCATTTGTGATCTAGTCTGCCACAGCCCTATTGCTTCTCCTGGCTTGTCTGTACACTGCTGAGCAGTGAGCAGGGTTTAGCCATTCTGAAGTGCTTGTGGGTTTATTAAGTATTCCTGTGTGAAGCTGATGATGTACTCATAAATAATGTTGCTGGGACTGAAACATGTTTTCTTTACAGCAGGCTGGATATTCTGGAAAGGAAATGTTTTAAAAATAAAAAAAAATTCAGACACCCAGAGAGTGTCTAAAAGTAAAGAGGTTTCAGACATTATAAAATCTTCCTTTTAAAAAAAGAAAAGGTGGGTTGTTTTTTCTGTGACTAAAGTCAATTCAGCAATCTTCGGACCTAGGATGAAATTGATTTTGTTTCACTACTAGGATACAGCGTAGTGATGTAGTGGAGTTTACAAAGACACATACTGCAAGTTTTACAAGTAGGACTGGTAATCCTATTTCTGCTCATTGCCAATTTGGTGAGTGCCAGTCAGTAAAAAGGCCATAGAATCCCTGCTGAGGTGAAAGGTGGTACAGAATGAAGGTATGCAAAGCAACAACAACTGAAAAAAAAGGCATTTCTGCAGTTTGAAACTTCGTGGAAGCATATTGCAGATTTATGCCTAAATCAGTGCTGAATTATGGGTCACTGCTGTAAAACCAGAATTCCTTAGATTACTTAATCTAATGAGGTCTGTGAGAGAAGAAAAAGGCCCCAGTCTATAAGATTTAAGGGGCTGAGACCTTATCTGCACATTTTCCTGTAAAGCTCCAGGTGCACTGTAAGATCTCTATCATCAGTTCCATGCTAAAAACTATGTTGTTTAAAACCAAACAATCAAAGGCTGAAAAGCAAAGCTCTCAAGTATCGTGAAACAGCAAAGCAAAGGTTACCTAGTGTAACCTTCTTCTGCCTCGGGGTTGTATGGTATAATATACTGCTTCGGTCTCTGACCAGGTACTGCCCCCACATTCATTTTTTTTTGGCAAGAGCCGTGCTTCACTCCAGGCACAGGCCTGACAATGCTCAGCATACAAAGCAGCTCTTCAATATTCTTTTTCATCTCAGCTCTTCAGCGTGGGGCTCTGGCTTCATCTCCTACAAACTATTGCAACACTGCATGAACAATGACATTTTTCCATTCTATGCTGTTTCTTCTCTGCTGTTCAGGCCCAGAACCCTGAATGCTTTGCAGTAGTTAACACATTTATTCCCAAAATGTCCCTGTGAGGTGAGGAAATATTATCCCTAGCTTAAAGAGTAAGATTGAGTTACCTGCTAAAGAAAAGTAGAAAAGAGGCAGGAAAAGCAACCAGATCTCTAGAGCCCAAATCAACCACCTAAATCATCATTTTTACAACGGGCCTTTGGCCTTTATTCACACCACACAACTTCAGCTAGAGGTTAGGCAGTAGTGCCAGAGACACAGCCCTATTCACTGGTATAACATAAATCTACTACTGTGACTCCAGACCAATATATTATATGACCCTGTTCTAGGTTTACTTAGGGTGAAATTCACTCCTGTGCAGAAAGCCAGCATTTATATCCTTTCTCAGAGTTGTGCAGTTATATGTGCACCTCATGCTTACCCCTCTGATCTTTTTCTTTGGGGGAAAAGAAAATTTTAAAAAAGATTGTGCTGTTTATCCGCTAGACACTGTGATAACATAATTAAGCACTTGTGTACAGACTGTAATTAGAAGGGAAGGCTTCTTAAGAGCACTCTGATAATCTAAAAAGTAGGAAATAAAATAACACAAACTCTACATTAAAAGAATTTTACCCAGTGAATTAGGGAACAGAACAATCTCCTTTCAATTATCACCTTATAGCAAGAGTCTGTTCTGTATACTCAAATATCTTCTATGTGCAAATTAAGAACATTTAATCTTATTTAAATGTATATCTTGCTGTGCGAAAGGAAAAGCCTCGGATTTCTTCACAGAAGTACCTGCTCAGTGCTTAGTTTATGTGATAGGGAGGACTGAGACAACACACTGGTCTTGTTCCTTCTGCACTTTGCCAAGTTTACCTATTTTCAGCTATCCGTCTGTGTGGCCAGTGGAAACTTGTGAGAACCCCGAAGCAATGGAAGCTCCCTGTCTCTTTACATTTGATCTCCAAAATTCCATTGTTCCAGAGTTCATGGCAAACTAGTACAAATAAATAATGTTTTCTGAAATCATATCTGAACCAAAGCAAATCTGAGTTTCACCAGAGCAGTGAAATCTACCAATTACTCCTCTGAAGTCACATTTTCATTGCCTGCCCTGAGGCCCACAAATCAGTCAAAAGGTCAAGATTGTCAGTGCAGCAGAAAAAGTGTAGCTCCTCATACACATACATGCACTTTCCTGGTCTTCAGAAACACTCCGAGGAACCAACCGCACCCCTCCCACTCACTCTCCAAAGAAAATGTATCAAATCATTAACAACATTTAATGTTCAAAACGGGTTGTTTTACAATTCTGATACCTGCCATGGTCTCCTTGGCAGTCAACAGCTGTAAATAAGTTTAAATAAATTTAATTAATAGGTACAAATGACTGAATAAAACAGTCTTACCATGTTCAGAATGTTATTTGCTGCTGTGATTTTTAATTTCAGGTTTTGAATTTGTTCCTTTAATGTATATTTGATGTTTAAAAACATGCATAGGCTTTTTAGAGAAGCTTTTAACCATGTAGCTACTAAGTATCTCTCATATATTAGGATTTATCTTTTTAAGAACACGCTGAATGAAGTAAGAATTATTCTCACTTTCCAAATTGTGCAGCTATTGTACCCTGTTGGTCTAATAGCTGATGTGATGTTATTGCCTTCCAGTCCCCTGCCTGTGTTACTGCAGTATCTGGGGGAATCAGGATACTTGGGGCTCCAGCGACGTTGACACAGGAAGCAGAGGTACCCCAAGCAAAGACTCTGGAGTTGGATTGAGAGTGAATTGGACAGATGGAAGTCAAGACAGAACAAACTCTGGGCTTCTCCTCTGTGTGAGTTTTGCTGTCCCAGTATAAGTGGGCTAGTGCCAGCCTAGTGCTGGACTTACAAGATACCTAGACACAATCTCAGAAAATCTATTAATACAAAGATCCAGTGCTGACTCAGAAACTGTTTGAGTTACAGAGTGAATTTTGGAGAACATTCATCCCAGCCTTGCTGTTATTACTCTTCTCTGGGACCTGTAATTAACCAGAATTGGAGATTAACTAGACACTTACATGTCCCCCCACTCTGACTCAAATCATGATAGCTCTGCTCTCACAGTTGCACCGCCAGAACACTTTAGCCACAGGGAAAGGCTAGAGCAGGGAAGGGAAGGAGAGCTGGAGACTGAGCCTTGCTCACTTGCACTTGCTGATCCAGCTGGCTTTGAAAAAGGGCTATGGCAGCCAGGCATTACCCTGCTGGCTCTGCTTTGCTCTGGCAGCAGCAGCTACCAAGGCAGCTACCCTGGGCTCTGCCACAGCCAGAGGAGTCACCACAGCTTTACTTCTGGTTTGCCTGCCCTTGATAAACGTCTATTTTGCCTATGACAGACTTCCCCAAGGCCACACAGAGGTGGAGGCTACATCCAAATTTCAAGTCTCAATATAGTAGCTTAACCACAAGTCTGTCCTCCCCATCTCTTTTCTCAGGCACATATTGCCTCAGTCTCCCCATGCCAAATACAGCACACTGTCTCACAAGACAAGGCTTCCTTCTCCCCTCTTCCAAGCTTCTAACCTTCATTTACTGTTTTCAAACAAGGGATGTTTTAAAACAGCGAAGAGCTCTATCAGGAGACTGCAATTTACCTTAAAACCTAACCAAAGCAGACACAAAATCAGTGTAATATTGTCTGGCATGGTATTTCATGACTAAAGCCACACTGCTGAAGATGTCTGCTCTCCAGCCCACATTCTTAAATCCCTGTTCACTCTCCTGCCCAATAGCACAGAGATAAGCAAAGGAGGGGGGTGTCTGGCCTGTGTGCTTTGTCTGGTAAACAAGTAACCACTGTAGCACACAGATTACAATGCACACACTGTCTATCCTTTTGCTTACCCTCACCTACATCTCTGCTCCAGCTGCATCATTCCTGTGGAGTGCAATGGCCTGTGATGATTACAGAGCACCCTTCAACACAGTCTCCAAGACTAGGAAAATAAGGAAAGAATTTCTATCAGCTGCAAAGTATCAGGACTTCATTTCTAACAGCCATTTCACCATGAAGGCAACATTTCTAACAATGGAAGCATGATTCCTGAGCACAAGAATGCTCGAGTTTGTTGATCACTCGGTGCCCCAACTTCTGCAAGACACAGGCAGAGACTGATAGAAATTTTCTCAACTTTTATGCAAACTCTGAATTCTCAGAAACCCCAACATATATAACCCTGGAGGATGCTTAACATGAATTCTTTGCTGACATTGTCCTCCAGTTCACATGTTGGGAGTCTTCTTCCTGCTTCCTCCTTGTCAAGGAAGACAGCTTCAACAATATGGATTTTATTGTACACCCCCTACATCCCACTTCTTCCCCTTGTCAATAGCACAGAGGCCCAAACACCATCTCAGCTGCAAAGAGGAAATGACTATTCACAAGACACAAAGGTTTATGGATTTCTGCCTAACAAAAGATTATTTCTAAGCAGACTCTTGATGTATTGGCGCCTCTTCTCTACTAGTAGGAAAGCAGATGCCTCAAGTATGCCCATCAGCAAGGAGTAAGAGCACTCTCCAGGGCAGGTGTACTATGCAAGGTAGCCTCTTAATCTTCTCACATGCACAAGCATTATTTTTCATACCAGCTGCATCTTAAACACTCAGTTAAGATGGTGATTAGTGGTGGTGGTAGGGTGTCACAGTGGGAGCTTTCTTAAGAAGAAAAGGCTTTGATTGAGCCAATGAAAGCTGTTGCCAGGGAACCAGATGCCATGAACACACCACTCCAGCAGAGCAAGAATACAAACCATGTGAGTGCTGGACTGAGCTTTAAATGCATGTGTTGGTTGAGGCCTGAACGCACCATTAACTCTTTCAGTACCTGAAATAGTTCCCACAATGAACTGGGAAGACGAGAATCTGTTACAAATGCAAAGAGCAAAACATCTCCTGACATTTTTCTCTAACACCCTGTTGATTCAGAAGAAAAACAAATGGGGGAAACGTTTGACCTTTAGTTTTTGACTGGCAAAGGACGTTTGTTTGCTTTGTAAAGTATGTAAGGAAACTTCTCTTCAAAGCAACACTTAGTTTTACACTAATGTGAAAAGGAATCAGATATGTGCTCAGATAACCCTACAAAAGTATTAATTTTGTTTTTGTAGGGGGTGTTACAATGAAGTTTGGTGTGCACACAGTGTGTTCACTGGTCAGTTCCTCTGCAAGAGGAAAAGAATAGCTTAGATTCCATTTTTCCCAGATCTGAGCTGGTTTCCAACACAAATGTTACTGATTTGAATTTTATCTGATCAGTTGCCAATTTGTTTCAAAGTTAACTTTCCACTCTGATTACTAAACAGGCTTGTACTCTACCGACAGAGCATTTTTTTCCTAGTGTAAATTCCACAGTGCTCTGCAACCCTACCAGTAAAACACAGCTAAAGCTCTAATTAAAAATCATGCCTGCCATATGTCAATTCATAAGAACTAAAATTAAACTAACAAGGGGCTGTAACCAAAACTTTTTTTGAACACAAGAGCCTGCCTGCTCTCTTTTGAAGCAGAACATGTGGAAGCCTGGGTAGTTCTTGCAGGACAAGGCCTGGCCCCAAACATTTTCATCTTCAGGCTTCCAATTTGAATCCAGCACAGGTTCCTAAGCATGAAAAGCCATCCCCCACTCTGCAGCCTGAGTGAAAGACACTCCATTCCTCCACAGCCTGCACTGGCTGTGTAACTGCTTTGATCCCACAGGGTTGGTAACCGTGTTGAGCAAGTAACATGTTGCTGGCAGTACTGTACTGAACTCCCCCTCAGCTTCCATTCCAGCCTATTTATATCCTGTGGTAATACTGGCCATCTAGTGAGCTCTGAGTTGGGGTCCAGTGTACCACTGCCTTTTTATGCCTCTCCCACAGTGCAGAAGGCCTGGGGGGAAAGGACATAGCAATACCATTATAATGCTTAAGTAGCCATAAAGTCCCAGTGTGAGTTCTAACAATCTGAACATAGGGGACAATAAACCTTGGGCCTCTCAAATTTATTCTTGGGAATAGGCAAGGACGGGTAAAGTGCAAAGCTTATTTAATATCTTCAGTTCCAGCCCAGCTTGGTGGTGCTGGAAAGCTGAGCTCTCATTGGCCATCTGAATAGGCAGAGCACCACACTATCAAGATAACACCATTCACTCTTGGAGTCCCAACAAGCAGCTATAGCTTGGCTATAGTACACAGCTGAAGGGCGAGAACACACACACAGCAAAATACAATGGTGAAAAATATATTCCATGTTCATACAGAGCACTTTTGCCTCCCTGGATTCTGCGGTGATTTACTTGAGTGTCCATTCTGCCGTGGGCTAGGCCCAGAGATTCCCCCTTCGTTACTATGTTGCTGTGAAAAAGCACTGCTCGGCTGCTTACAAATTAACTTGAGGCTTTAATCTGCAGATACAACACATGCCAGGCTTACTGCAGCTGTTCCCACTGCAGAGCCTGTCTCCAGCAGGACACAACTGCTTCTTTACAAAAGCTCTTGCGTAACACATAAAACAGGGAAAAACAACACTGAAGCTCAGCTTAGGTTAGCACTGAAGAAGTGAAGAACTGGAAGAGATTTCTTAGGAGAGCAGAGTTATCTAAACAACTTTGGCAATATATGAGGGCTAACAGCCCGGTTTTCTAACTAGTTCCATACAAAATTTATAGCGATCAAAACCAGACAGTGTCTGTGCTTTGTATTTTGAGCCTAAACTTACACAGGCAGCTAAACACTGCATGGTGGCAAAGGAAGCCATTGTGGCGTGCTGGCTTAGTGGGGCATCAATATGAAAGCACTGCTTACTGAACAAACATGGTTCCACGGCAGGTCAGTGACCTCGGCAGAGCCCCTGCCAAAGATCCTATGCAGATGTGATCCTGCTCAGTTTGCAAGAGCAAATAGAACTGCAGTGCAAGATGGTGTTGTTACTGAGGCTAATAATCCAATCTCTGCACCACAAAGAGCAGATGTACTGAAGTTACCATGCTGAAGAGTGATATTTAACACTGCCTTTTGCTGTCCCTCTCCTCACCAAAGATAATCACCCTAAAACATATGTATTCCTTACACTTATGCTCACATGCACACACTCATGCTGCTGTGTTAGAGAAACTTAACTGAATACTTCAAAGGCTTACAAACTGGAGACCTCAAGATATGAAGTGCAAGATGTAATTACAGCATTTTCAAAATATATTTTTCTCCTTCCCATATGTGTGAAGATTACACCTGCTCCAGGTGTAAAAGTGACAGCGGCCTCAAGGACTCCGATGCATTCTTTTTTTGCAATCAGTGGAATATATACAGTTTGTTTCTCAACACAATGGGAAGAAATGAGAGTTTCATGGACTGTGGGAGCTGAATGTTGCTCTGAACAACTATGTTCAGACCCCAAACATGGCACAGAATCCCTGTGTTCAGTACTCAGACTAATATGTAGCCAGTCCGGAGCCATCAGCCCTCTTACCAGCCTCTGCAACATGTCCATCCTTACACCCCCCCAACTGCCCACTCATCCTTCAGTCCTTCTTTTGGATTTTCTCCATGCCCAGCATCCCCAGAGCTCCCAAGGCCCTCATCCTCTCCTGGGCATTGGCAATGTTTTCCATTTCCTTCCTCAGATCCTACCTCTGTTTTTCCTTGCTCAAATTTTTTCCTCTTTTGTTCCTAAAACATTGGCAATGTTTTCCATTTCCTTCCTCAGATCCTACCTCCATTTTTCCTTGCTCAAATTTTTTTCTCCTTTGTTCCTAAGCCCACCTTCACTCAGATGAGCATTGGGTCCTACTTTGAGTAAACTCATTACCTTTTCCCCAAACAAACCTCTCATTACAATCACTGTATCAATGAGACATACTCTGATTCTCACTGAAAATGCATATTTTTCACAGCTACAAGACTGGACAGTTTATTTCAATAATACATTGTTCTGAATTTACACACATTTCTTTTAATGGATTTTAAATGGATCAGATGTAGCACTCAAAAGTGCTGAACTTTTAGTTGTAAAATATACCTCCTTTTGTGACATAACCAAACAGTACTCACAAATACAAATGGCAATCATAAAAAGCAGTTATCAATACAGCCCCTTCCCACATTAACAAAATGTAATTAAGCACTGCTCAAAAATGATGTGATAGGATGCTGGAGAAAAATTGCTAAAGGAATGCAAAGCAGAGATTCAACAACAAGCTTTGGGAGTAATTTCAGATTGATACTCCCACCTAAATCTCTATTTCTTAATTTATTAATTGGTTAAATAATTATAGAGTCATGAAGAACAATCATTCTTGGAATTAAGTTATCTTAAGCTGAGGAGAATTCAGAATGCATCCGCCAGTACAGGCTCATTTCTATTGCTATTCTGTTGTGGAGAAGTGTCATTTTTGCCATCTGAAGAAAGCAGCTCCTCTGTTTGAAGATGTATTTGTTTTGTACATTTTCTATTGCTGTTTGTATATTGTAAAGCACTTTGAGCACATGTAGAATGAAAGACACTCTACGAAATACAGTTAAAAGTTGCCGTGTTGTAATCTACTGTAAGTCTTTGTACATGGCAGCAGGGGGCACTTCCACAAGACGATGCTGAAGCGCAGCTGACAGACTTCCCTGGTTTCAAGGCCAGGCAGAAGTGCTGCTCACTGTGTTCACATCCCACTTCTGAAAGCAGAGCATGATTGCACTGAGCAACAGCACCCACCCCTTTTGTTCATTCTAAAAACTCTCAAAGCAAGTTGAATAGCTTAGTGAGAAAGAAAGAGAAGTGTGATCCTTTGAATGAAGTATGAAAAGGACACAGAATCACACACCTGAGCACCAAAGAAGTAAATGGCTGAACAGATTCTGCCATCCCAATCTTGGTGTGGGGCATAAAGAACTGGAAGTCGGTCACAAGGGTCAGGAGCATAACAGGGATACTGGGACTCTTAACCTTTGCAATTACCTAGGCATTTTTAAATGTTCCTAAGCTAAATTTCTGCAAGAAAACAGAAGAACAGAGAGAAAGTCATTCAGTCATTAAAGACACCCAAAGAGGATAAGTCTTCTACAAAACAATCTCCAAAATCAGTCTCTTCCAGCTCTGTTTTTCTCAATTTTCGGTTAATAATGAAAACTGGAGGGTGTCACAAAGAAAATACAGCAAAGCAGCTTGGGAAGGATGACGTTATTTGGTCACACTGGGGGATTTACTGCAGGGCATTCCCTGACTGCAGTCTTTAGAGTATTTCTGTGCTAGCTTGTATTCTCCCTAGTTGATATGAGGATCCCAATTTCTGTTTAACATCATAGCAATAGAGAAACAACCCCTGACCACAATGAGGAGGGTGATGGTGGTGGCTCAGAGATCCTAAGATGTTAAAACAACCAGAACAGAGAGAACAAGAAGTACACAGGACAAACAGGAGGGGGAGAAGTAACCAACAGCATCACACTTTTCAAACACCCAGCATTCTAGTCTGTTTCTGCTCTTTGGAGTTGTGCACTAGCAAGACACAGAACTATGAATTAGTGTATTTGTGAACAATTACCTGTCTGAGCACTCGGGCTCAATGCCTAATCTCTGCCTGCCAAGACATGACATGGAGGAGGTGTTGGTAAGAAGACCAGGAGAAACTGAGAGTGCCTTAGGAACCAGAGGTGAGTTGCTGTTAGAAAATTCTCCACAGTAGCTCTCAGAGATTAAATATTTTCAATTTCAGAATGTTAACTTGTGCTGAAATAATAGAATGACAAATTATTTTATAGTATCTTCTCTGTAATGAAGTCACAATGTGGTAACCAATAGCATAATGCAATGAGACATATTTATGTCTACTGTAGCTAGAATTGGAACATCCTAACAAAATCATTGTTTGAGAAGGTGAAACACACAAAAAATAGATTTTAAAGGGAAAATCATTATGTAGTTAGATGTCAGATGAATGAGTACTCCTACTAGTTCTGGGATTTGTGTATTTTTTTGAACCTGCATCTCTTATAGTGATTTAAAAAAATACTTTCTTTGAAAGGGCATTCCATCAGTTTCACACTGGCTAAAAAGAGACTTATTTATACCACACACTTCAATTTTGCCATAAAAACTGAATAAATTAGAGCCACAGACAGAGCTTTTTCCTCTGAGTTCACACTGAAAGCACATTGCAGCAACCCTAACCTGACTCATTCTGTCTTCAGAATGATTTCTGATATAATCATATTTTGATCCAGGTACACAGAAACACTGAAAAAGCCTGTAGGATGCTTATCAAAATTTATTCCAAACTTTCCTCCCAGCTTCAGCACTGCAGTTCTACTACAGCCAAAGGGACTAGGAAGAAAGCATCAGGTTTGTGTATTTTTCATCCTGCCTTGAGGCAGATTGTGAATCTCTGTTCTACCTCTCTCAATAATCATGACTGTTCATCCTGTTTAGCATTGCTATCAGAACAGCTCTTCTAAAATGTAACTTTTGGTCATTGGGAGCCAGAATACAACACTCTAAGTCAAAGCTAGTATGTGAGCACTCCAGCTATGAGAATAATTTGGAATCCTCTGCCTGCATTGCATTTAAGGTGCAAGAGAATTTCCCTAGAGAAATGTTGTATGCTTGTTACCATGGTTTTCTCTGTGGGCTGGGGCGACTGATCTACCGTAGCCCTTCTTGGGCCACATCATTCAAGGTAATACCAATGGACAACAGTCTCAAAGTCTCCATTTCATCTATACCTTCACTAGGGCAGCCATCCCTCCAACTTCTGAGTGCACTGGGATGGATTATCACAGCTAAGATAGCACAATCTGCCAGAGATATTGTGTGTTGCTGCCTTTCCTGCAACAAAGCATGCTAGGGTTTCTGAGGTTTTTTACAGTCCCCATATTAAGACCATTTTACAGCAACTCCCTCTTAATCATGTAATTAATCTCTCTGCTGCTGATGGCTAAAGGCTCATGTGCAGAAGAGAAAAATTTCTTGAGCTAGGATGGGCCATATTTTATGTATTCACAGAGGATATAGCATAAAAGAACCATGGACTGATTCAAATTATATCTACAATAAGAGTAGCTATCTCTCTAGTGTAGCAACTACCTATGGCACCTGAGGTTGGAGTCATGTTTCTGCTCATGGTATTCCCCCTATTCTAATGGAAGAGCAATTATACAAAGAGAAAAGGCAAAGGGGGAAATATTTAAACTAAGAGAAATAGCAAGCTACAATTTTCTTTTATTCCTAAGGCATTTAATCCCAATACTATTACATATCATTAAGTTGTCAATCATGAATAAAGAACATGTTTCACAGTAATAGTGGTCATGGATGAGATGCAGCAAACCAACACCAGTACCCCAGACTTTGAGAATGTGATACAAATCATATTGAATACAGGTGTGAAGATGGCTCTAACATACATGCTTATTAACAGACCTCTTTGTCACATTTATTAGCAATATATTACACATACTGTGTGCATGTAGAACACTTCCAAGTGTTTTATGTATTATTCTTGCAGTTCTTCCCATAGTTAGGGCACTTCTCAGATCCAGTCAGTGGTATTTTAAAAGCACTTTTTTTTCAATTTGTGTATTCCATAGCCAATCAAACACACTGGACCACAGGTAAAAACTATAAAGTATCCCTGAAACATATCAAATTAGTCATCCTTTGTAGACCTGTAAATCCAGAATACTGGACATAGAATTGTTCCATCTGCACCTCTGCACTACGGGAAAAACAGATTTCTCCCAGTGTTGAAGGGCTGCCCTGGCTGCAGGAGGAGATGCATTGGGAAGAGAAAGCTCTGCAGATATAGTCTTGCTGCTCCTGTTGTCACTAGGATGAAAGGAGGAAAAGCACCACATCTGCTACTGTCAAATAAGACTCCATCCTGGTGCCAGCAGCAGTAGCCTGGCTTTACTTTGGTCTGGTTTTAGGCTAAGTCTGCTGCATGCTTACAGTCACTGTCCAATGCATCTGCAGCCCTGGGCAATCTCGTCTTCGCCTGGGGCAATGTTTGTCTGGACCTAAGCAATAAAATTCTCTTGCAGTTGAGAAGAAGCCAATGAAAGTCTCCATTGAGGCAATGTATCATGCTGCCAGATTAAAAGTGGGCAAGATCCTGATGACTAATTCACAGCCTGAACTCTCACTTTCTGGTACTTCCTGCTGTAGTTGGTCTCCTGTAGAACACCTCATCTCAGGTCCTAGTTGTGCTGCACAGCAATTCTTAGGCATAGACAAAGAGTTTCATCTGTTAGATTTGCTGATGACAGCAGGTAAAGCCACAATGGAGACAGCATGTAAGGAAAGAACAGTTTCCTGTGTAGTTAACAAGCCACAAATTGGCAACCTCCAAACTGAATAAAGGTTTTGTTTTGCTTTTTCCTTTCCAATGTCTATGTTACTTTATCCCTTCTCTATGTCAGGATTATTTTAACTGGAAATCTCATTGAAGTTACTGCCATTTTAGCAAGACTTCAAATGCAAAGCACATCACAAAGGACTGCTTGGGTCTGTCCCTTCCAGAATAGGACAGAAGGAAAATGGGAACACTTAATCTGTACTCTGAGCTTTCATGGAAAAAGAGAGGTAGGCAAACGGGTCTGCAGGGCTACTGGCATAGAAGAAAACTACAGCTGGAGCTACACACCCTCCAAGACTTGACAAGAACCACCTTGGCATACAGAGGAGAGCAGATCAGAAGCCATAAAGTTTCTGGCTCCTGTTGCCCTAGATGTTAAACACCCAGTGACTCCATGAAAACTCACAACAACTACTGCTGTTCCCTGATGGTGCCTGTTAGCAAGCTTTTAATAAAATTAACCTGATATTCAAATATATTCTTTAGTACCATCTTCCCCTTTTTCCTTTGAAAAATACCAGCTATAGTCAATTTGTCATTATTAAATCTGTACCGGTGCTGAAGCTTTAAATGGTGCCAGCCTGGTCTCTGCACCTTCACAAAGGCTGACTTATTTCTCAAACACCTTGACGTATGGAGAGTTGCTTTCTTTAAAGTCCATGTGAAGCCAGATTTTGGTTCTTTATAAAGTGTACTGGAATTCTGCCATCAGCATCAACAGAGCCAGTTCATGTTTGGACTTCATGTTTATAAACCCTGACAGGGAAAAAAGCTTCTCTACTTCTATTCAAGTGGAAGAAGTTTTCATACTAACTAGGAAGAAGCTTGTGTGTTTTTTACCTTGGACTGGGAAGTGTCAGCCATCCAACGTGATATTCATCACTGCACTGGCTCCCATATTTCTCAGGTCATGGTATAATAAGCAAAGTGATTACATAATACTATTTTGTATTCTGCATAACTCATTGCTATTAAACTAATAAGCCACACCCTTGCCAATGACATGATTTTTTTTTTGCAATGCAGCAACTCTGCTTAAAAAAAAGAGGGTAAAAAGCACAATGAGGCTTTTTAAGGGCAGGAGAATTATCCATTAATCTCTGATGGTATGAGATATTGTAGAGCTGCTACTGACATTTGTCTGGGAAGATGTTGCTCAATTCATTCTTGGCTTCACCTGTAGCAATATAATGAGTTCATCCCAAACTTGAGAAAAGATTTTTTTTCCCAACATTCTGCATCTTGATCTGTGCTATATGTATACACCCACTGATATATTCACAGATGTCTATGACAGTAAATTCTGAAACTAAGCAAGTCATTGCTGTGTCATTCCTGATGACACAGGATATTAATAAATTAAGATGCACATCAAGTAACAAGGATTCACATCCAGCATCATATGTTTTCATACTCCTACAAAGGCTTAAATTCTACTTGTTTTACACTGAGAGACAAGCCAGACCTTGCGAAAGAGTTTAAAAGTTAACCACAGGTTGGTTTTACTTCTAGTCATTTCCTAGTAGTTGTTAATTTTGTTTTCCTATGACTCTATCTCCACATTATAAGTCAAAGATTTTACTTCAGTCTGTACCAACAGTCTCTACAGGAGATAACAAAGACAAATTACTTTCTTTTCATATGTGCTCTACTTCATGAACTGGGTATCCAGCAGCATGAGGGCACTGACTTGGGTTGATAAAGAGATTGTATATTCTACAAGTACTACAGCAGGCCTGATGATGAGTTGTGTCCAGTTTCTCAGGTCACAGGAAGGATCATGCACAATTATGACTTAATGCTACCTTTGTAGTTGCTTAATCCTGGAATTAAGTGGTTTAACCATTCCCAGCATAGCTTACTTTGCTGCTGCCTAGCACACTAAATCTAGTGAGCTGAGGCAATGTTTTAATGTCATGACTAAATCCTTTATAGTTTGGGGAGGAGACAAGGGAGATTCTATCTTGACACTGTAGTACTTCGCCCAGGTATTTCTAAACTGTGAAGGTATTATCCATTGTCCCTTAGAAATCAACCAGCTTGGAGATCAGGTAAAAGGGCAAATTTAATTAGACCTGTGATTTCTTATTCCTGCGTTAAGGTAAAGCAGCAGAATACAGCTGAGGATGTTTCACAGTGATTTGAAAAGTCAACATTTTCTTGTTAGAGCCTCTCTGCAGTTACTTTTTGGAGATAATATTACACTAGGCTGGTCTTAAGATTTAAATGAAGCATAGGCTGACATTTGGGAAGTGCATGCTGAGGGTCTGGAAGAGCATAGAGGAAAAAGCAGATACTGCTTTGCAGAGACTACCACTAGCAAAATCTCCACAGGATCTAGCTGACACGGTTACCACTAGGCTAGGGCTGCCAGACCTAATGTTCAGAAACACTCTCAAGCCCAGCTATTCATCAAGAGCTGTAAATGTTCTGAAAAACACTTTGGCTGCCCAGAGTAGATGTTTCCTGAAAGAGTGTTGGAAGGAGGACGTCGACATTTAATTGGGAAAGAAATGACAACACAACTATTTCCCCTCAAGTCTGTGGCCACAGCCCTTACAGCTTTCCTTCCTTGGTCAGCTATCTACCCATGCTATTATTTATTCTGTTTCATTCAAGAAGAGTAACCACAATTTAAAAATTCTGCAAGAGGAAAATAGCACACAGCATTTGCAAACTGTGTGCTTGCCTCCCCATGCATATGTGGTATATGTGTATAGGACTGTAGGGATGCAGAACTGAGCAATTTTCTTCCTCTTTTACATGTTTGCTGAAGTTACTTGATTTGTTGAAAGTCACACTGAGCAGGGCATAAAAAATACTGGGCTGGGATTCAGAGGACTTGGATTTAACAGAATTGCCATCATCACTGAAAGACAGAGGAAAAAGTCTTTGGCAAATTGCATAATTTGTGCAAGCAATCTGAGAACAGGCAGCAAATTTGTGATTAATCTGGCAAAGCCGATTAGAAATTAGTCAGTAAGTAATCCTGTAGCAAAAAGATCTGGCTTTCTCTTAATCCTATAATATGCTGTTACTGTAATTCCTTACTAGAAGAAGCCCTGTTACCATCTTTGTCAGTCCCAGTAATCCTACATCAAAAAGTATCAGCCCAAAAAGTTTCCCATTATTCATCAAATCTATGAGCCTAAAGAGCAACTTCAGTTACTTCTGCAAGGGGCACTTATGAAGAACTAAATCAAGACTTCTAGTCTGTCAGCTATAAAACAAGGTACACCTTATGCAGTATTTACAATGGAATAAGTAGATTTTATTATTATTATTGTTGTTGTTGTTGTTGTTGAATAATATTAAGATTGACTTTAGCACATAAAGAATCAACATTTCCCCAAGGTCCACAAGCTAACTTCAGAAGCAGGATACAAATGCTTCAGAGCATGGCCTCCCAGCTAAAGATTGTCAGTAATTAAACAAACTATCTGTTCAGTGATGAGCCGACCAATATGACCATTACTATGTTCTCTTTCACATACTAACATGTACACTCAAGTCATCAATCAGCAGCAGCATGGTTATTATTAATCTGACCAGAATGGAAATAACAATCAAATCCTTTATACGTGATCACCGGCTTCCATACAGTTTCTTAAAAGCTCTTTACATTTTGGTTAATTTCTCATTAGCCTGCAAGGTGTTTGTGAAATTATTCATGCACAAGGCAGCAAACTACTAAATTCTGAAGACTGAAAATTGAAAGCCCCATTTTTTTGGGGAACTTCATCTTGGAAAATAATTGGGAAGCTTTGACATTTGCCTTCTGGATGTTTTTATTTCCTGATAATACCAGCTTATTATCTAGGTTGCAGAAATATACATCATCTATATTGTGGTGAGCACCACACAAACACATAATGAATCTACAATCCTTTCTTCTAAGAGCTTATATACAAACACAAACACTGTGAGAAATTTAAAGGCATTGCCAAAGGTTAACACTATTTGTAGGGAAAACATTAGGAAGAGCTTAGGATATTTCTACAGTATTGCCATTGTGTAGTTTAGACTGAACAGCAAGAGCAATGTTTAAATCACAGGACGCAGTTTAGCTGGTCATATTGATCTCAGATACCAAGTATTCTGAGCAAAATACTTTGTATCCCAGCAACCCCCAAATTGCTGTCAAAATCTTAATCCTACTGCTTTATATATGATACAAAAACTTGACCTTTTATACTAGTAACACCAGATGAATAGTCTGAAAGCTGTGATGAAATTCATCACTATCCACATTTATAAATTAACATTTTTTATGCTACTAATTAAGCACATTT
>VWYI01022078.1:0-13996 GCA_013399455.1 Anthoscopus minutus
AATTCCTCCCAGTAGCTAGCAGACAAAGTTGATGACTTAATCAGCTGCATCAAAATTTCAGATTAAAACAGAAAAGGTAAAAATATAAGACAATATGAAATTGGAGAAGTTAATTCCTGTAAGATCAGTTACACAGAAAATAAAGCATTCTATAAAATCATAGGCTTGGAAATGTAAATCTAAAACTTTTATTTCATTTACTTTGCTGCTGTTGATTACAGAAGTGCTGTCTTTTAATCTTCACCTCTTGCATACCTCCCATTAGTGACTATTACATCAGTCAGATTCCCAAAAGCACATAGGCACATAGCAGAATGAGCTTTACTTAAGTATAAAGCTGTGACATGAAAGACCAGGCAGTTACCCTGGACTCTTAATCCTGGAAGCAACTCCTCACTGGGAGGCACAACCCTTTGCTCTAAACATCTGTAACATGCAGGAATGGATGCATACACTCACATAGCTGTTCATGCCCAAGGCTGTGCTGTTTAGTGCTCCAGGGACACAAGAGAGCTCAGCCCAGGTGCTTTGATGATGTCAAGCTACGAAGTGTACCTAGTTACACCTATGTAAACAAACTAATACGGGACTTGGTTGTCATAAGAAACACTTCTTTGTTTGTTTTCGTTGTCTTCGGACACAAGTGAAGGTGAGGCAGTATTTCTGCTTTTTATAGAATTGAGAATGTGTCAGACACATGCTCAAAAGCTGATTCAGGATGCTACAGGTCCTGGTAACACTGTCAAAAGATTCCTTATGTGTCTGACTCTATGCTAGATTAGCTGAGCATAATTTTCATTTTTTTCATGGTTGACTAGAGAATCCGAGGGCTATAAAGGAGCATGGAAGTCAGTTAAACATTTCTAATTTGTCAGAATGTCCATTTGATTCTTGTTTCCAGGCTCTGTGCCTCAGAAATATCCTGGTATTTTTTGTTAAACATACAGTCTCTCTATTGGTGTCCCACTGACACCCCCCTCAAAACTTCCTAATTATGTTTCCATTAGAATATACTTCATTCTGAGGCCTGTTCTTTTTCACAGGAACCTCACACTAGAATCTCTTGGCTAATTACATCTATGTGCCTTACAGGGAGAACAGAGACCTCAGACACTGCATAATGTGGGACTATTTACTTAAAATTCAGCAGAAGTTCAAAGGTGGCCATTGGGAAAATGAAATAGTCAAATATAGAAGTTGTTCAAAGAAACCAAAGCAATTTTTCCCTCATTCCCATACTTACAGTAATTTAACATACTTATTAGTCTCTCTTCTGTCATGATTCTACCTTTAAGTGAATTGAACTAAGTGTACCAATTATGTTATCTTAAGTTTTTATTTTTTCAAAGCAGAAGCTGTCTAAACTCCCAGTGTGAGGAACTTAGAAGGTGACATTTCACTAATGACTGCTCTGAGAAGCTGACAGAGATTGATAGAGTGGTTTTAAAGATGTCCCCATGAGAAGCATGTTATATAAAATGAAAATGACACTGAAACTTTTAAAAACTAATTCTGTGTTGTGCAAGTGGTTTTGTTTACAAGAAAGTACTGGGATAGAAAAGCACTTCAAAGCTGTTTTCCAAATGCACGATGTGTGTTTTTTTGTTTAGAAGTGTCTTCAGACTGTTTTTTAAACAACAATTTTAAGCTTAGTAACAAGTCACAGAAAACTCTTTTTCACCTTCCTACCTACCAGAAACATCATGGGTCAGGCTGTGCACTGGCAGCTCAAAGAATCAATACTGAACAGGGAATTTTCTGTTGAAAAACCTACAAACCTCAGTATGAATAGGTACATACAGTATACTCTTACCCTGCCATGTATTGGGAAAGTAGAACCTTTCCTCCCAATTTGCTTTTATTAAATGTATTATCCCACTATAGAAACTAGAAACCTAAAGGTTTCATTACCACAGATACTGCATTTAAGGCTTTTCTCTTCTGCAGGAAGTACAAGGACCAGGAAGGATCTTTAGGTTCTCCCTATTGCCCTCTTCCTCAATCTGGCAGGCACAGCCACCAAAGGTTACTGCACTGCAATCTGCCTTTTGAAGCCATGCATCTGTATTTTAGGCACCCTAATATTAATGGAGTGTCTCTGCAGCCAAAAAAACAAACAGATGAAGACGCCATCCTTCATGGAGAGTGCACAAGCTGTTCTGGACATGGGACAGCCCAGCCCAGCCCTGCTCAGTCATAGGACACAGTGAAAAGAGCATTTGACCTTTGTGATTCAGTGTGATTTTTATATCCAATTGCAAATGAAAGCAAATACATATTCGGGAAGAATAGTCTGTGCCTTTAGTTACAGGTAAATGTGCATCATGGGAGGTGAACAGCATTCATCTAAAAAGGGAGAAACATTATGTCAGCTTGGTGTAGATTTCCCTCCTTTGACACCATCCTTCTCTCTGGGCAGGAATCAATTTGCCACTGAATGCTGCTTGACTTTCATCAGAGAAAAACAACTTTGATACTTAATCTTTTATACCATTTCAGAAGCAAACCTCACCACTTCAGATTTAGCAGTTAAAGTAAAATTAAGCAGGATGTAAGTGCTGATAGGAAATCTGCTGTTCTCCAGCTTGAAAGAATTAATTCTTACAGCCTCATCATTACTTTAGAAGAAATTGTCTTCAGAAGAAATAATGAGAAAGGTGTATTTTATTCTCTCTTGAATTAGATACAATTTTCAGGTCTCTGTTGGTCTAGTCTCTCTTTTAGAAAGAAAAATGCGTGCACATAAGCATAAATGCCAACTTCACTAACTTCACTGATTTGCGTGTATCCTCTCTTTTCTTGAAAAATAATTAAAACCAGAAATAGAAGAGAGTACTTGAGATGGGAATTGCCACCTATTGAGCATGTGATCATGGTTTTACAGTTCTGTATGGTTTTATACAGTTCATAAAAATCTATTTCATTCACATGATCTCATGCAGAGGATACATATTGAAAAGCAGCTTAAAGAGATGTTAACCATTTTCTTAAATTGTCATCTTGCCAGGTGCAGTGCAGGTTAAAAAAAACAATATCTTGTTCTTATGGGTATATCAATACATTAAACACTTCTTCACAAGAAGCATTGCCAGATCAATAAGAAATTTACTCTGCATTTTCATGGTGGTCCCTTGAGCCCCCAGTTTCCATCCCAGCTATTAATTGAGCCAAATGACAGCAGATATAAAAAAGATTTCCAGCTCCAAGTCCTTTTACAAGTCCTACATTGAAACCTTTCATAAAGATATTATTCAGTTGCCCCAGTGCAAGTTTTCTGCTTTATTTCTTTTGGACAATGTCGTGCCCCCTTAATATATTTTTTATTATTATTCTTCTCCACCTATGAGTAACCATTACAATGATAGAGACTTTTTAGGTCCAGTGCCTAAGTCTGCAATTGAAGGCATTAGAAGGCATTTTTGCTTAGGCAATGTCAGCATGGTTTTCCAATCATGTGAGACCTCCTAGGATTTGCCTTTATCAAATTATGAGCTATCAATGCAGTTATGTACATCGATGTGACTCTCTATCCATTGAAAGTTCATCTTTTGAATCTTCCTGTCAGCCTGGTTTTGCAATGACATACCCAGGATCTCTGGTTCCCATGCATCACTGATTTAATGTACCTGCCTTCCAGGCTTCCTGGGCCTGTGCATGTAAACTACTTTGGTCCTGCTGATGAGCCCAGCTTTCAAACTAATCTTCCCCTAAAGAATACAAATATACCTGAACACTAGTTTATAAGAAAAAAATTAAATGGAAGAGTAAAAGCCATGAGACTTGGTGCATATTGGTAAGGAAAGAAATCTGCATTTTCGAGTGTACAGCTTGTTACAGTCAAGGAATTATATATGAGACACTGTGATAGGGAGCAGTTTCTTCCTGCATCTACTAGGCAGAATGGTACAGAGGAGTACATATTTATCACAAGGATCACTCAAATGATTTTTTCTGAGTATTACAAACAGCTCCATTTAGATCTGGCATGTCTCACCACTACTGCGTATTTTTGCCAAAACTTATGCATGTTTTGTGTATTGACACAGAATAGATTCAATGAGGTCAAAAGCTGGAAAATATCATATGGGTCACCTTTCTGGGAAATTAGTGAATGAATAGAAATAACAGAACAGAAGCAGTTCTGGAATTAGCAAAGATACAGTGCAAAGATCAGACAAGATACAGCACAAGAGTATCACAGCTGTGTATGGTATATGGGTGGTATTTGGGCAAGGCTTGGGTGGACAGATGACTCAGGAGAAGGAAGGTGGAAAAAAGGCAGAAACTCCAACTCTAACAGCTCAGCAGAAGAGCTGCCATCAATCAGAAAGTATTCTATTTTGAAGCAGGCCTGTGTGACAGTGTTTTGAGACATGGAGCAATTTGAAAAAAGCCTCTCTTTGTCTGACAAGAATGGGCTGTGCTGCACTGGCTTCCTCTGCCCAGGCTAATATGGTTCAGTTGGTGCTAAATGCCAAAGTACCAATGTGCTTGAACCCAGGAGCAATACTCAGTCCCACAGCTCTAAAGCAGGGCAGGAGGTTGCTGTGGTTTGGCCACCAGCCCTTGGAGAGCACTTGGTATGTGCAAAGGCTGCAGCCAGCACCAGGTTCCTGGGTGAGGTGTCTTTCTCTTTCTGTGTCATGTGGATGTGACAACACTTGATAAAAAACAGAAAAAAGAGAAATATTGATCTAGGTAGGTATCCCATAATTTTAAGTCAGTATTAGGGCTTTTATTTTATTTTAATTTTTTTTTCTCCCCCAGTGCTTAGATGTGACACTGTTATTAAACTGTATATTTCATATTTCATGATAACAAACTGGAAAAACAATCAGCTACTGAAGAAAGAGAACACAGTGGTATAAGCTTCTGAAATGATGGCTAATTATATTCACTTTGTCAAATTTGGTATTTTCAAATATCTGAAGGCAAAAGACCTTAAAATCAGTTCTGGATTTGATTGTCTGTTGTAAAAATATTTAGATACTGCTATTACTATTACTAGCACTAGTATCACCACTACAAATGTTAGTTTGCAGTGGCAGTAGTCACAACCCCAGAGAATTTAGAGTTTAAAGGAAAATTATTGTTAAATTTAGAGCAAAGATGAAAGTTAAAAGAAAAAGTTTAAGTGATACCAAGGAAAATTAAATTGTGTAAAAACCCATTCAAAATGCTTGTGTTTTTTTCTGGTCAATTTCTATTGAAGTACTGATTTGTCTCTCAGTCCTGGTTTTAATAGCTCTAGTTCACAAAGAAGAAAATTCAGATAATTTCCATTTCACCCTCCTGCTAGTTTGTAGACGGTACAATAAATTCTTTGAAGGCTGATATCTTGCGTGAAGTGCAATTAGGATTCAGCTTTACCTGCAAATGCACCAGTGATGTTTTCATAAGAGAAACCCTAAAAGATTTCACCATAAACTTCAAGACAGTACAAGGGAGTCTTCTGGAAGAGTCACACTACAGTTTGTGCAGTATGCCAGCAACATGCTCAATATGCCATTTTCTGCATCATTATTTCTGGCTGTGATTTTGTTTTTCTTTTCACTGTTGACTTGCCTCCTCCCATTCCTTTCTCATTTGTCTCTAGGCTTAGCCTTTCCATGCTTCTTTAACTTCAGGTTTTTACTTTTGCTTCTCTGATTAATTCTTTGTGACTTTTTCCTTAACTATCCATATTCTCTAGGGGTTCTCTGAGGGCATAATTCTGAACTTCATGATCAGAATGACTAGACTGACCTTCAATAACATTAGGTTCATTACAAACTTTGTCAATAGTAGCTCTTCAGTTTTTGCTACAGATTTAACTGTATAAATAATAATTTGACACCAGGATTTAGAAAAAATTAAGCCCATTTCAGCAGTAACAACATCAACATATTAACATAGGAATTAAACTTTGAAACACATAATTAGTCTGATAACCTGGATAGGAACAAGACTGCTAAATCTAGATAGGCATTTAAATCAAAACACTTTCTTAAAATTTATGAAATCAACCTAAATTAATTATTTTGTTTTAAACAAAAAGTTTAGCTTCTCTTTATTAACAATGTAACCCCTTGAGCAAACAGAAGGTTCATTAATTGCTGTTTCAAGAGGTGAAACCTGATCCAACAGTTTTAAATAATTTGATTCCAATATTGAGAAATGGAGGATAAGCATCAAACAACAGCGACAAAATATAGAACACTTACAAAATGAGGTTTACACCAAATTTTTAAATTACAGATGAGTCATTGCATGTCTGTGGCACAGTGCAGTAAAAATTGTTGGAAAGAGCCCAACTCCAGCACTGCATCAGTGAACAAGTAGTAACATGGCACTTTTCCCAAGCTGATGTTTGTTACCTCTCATGACTGTACATGCCCTGGTTATCAGTTTTGCTCTGCACTGACTGCATCAGAGAGACATACCCTCAAAATTCTAACTCACGAATGACTGCTTTCACATTTAAACCTGCCAAACCCATAAAACAAGTCAAACTTACTTTGTGAAGTTATCAATGCTACTGTTCCTGCTAGTGCTGGTTTGTCTGAAAATAACTTCAGGGCAGCCTGACAATTCAGTTCCGTTTGATACAAACTACATCAGTATGAAAAATCTTTATTGTAAGATAAATATGAAATATTTTAATTAGATTTTAGAGAAATTATATTTTGGATTATTTATCTACATCTCTTTACTTGTCTCCATATATTACTTCCTTTGCTTCATTACAAGGAGGTTGGTGTAGACCTCTGTAGCAAGTTTCTCTCTCATTTCCCACTCTAAATGATTCACTTAACTTTTTTCTATGGCAAGGAGTAGCTTGTTGTTTTTGGCATGACTGTAGCTAGCCACAATAGAGATGTTCTTTTGTTCTCCAAGGTGTTGTGTTAGAGAATTAAGAAAATAGCACTTGGGATGCAAGGCCAGACTCCCTGCTTCAGGGTATCCGGCTTGTATTGTAATTTGCTCCTTGCTTCTGTGTTTTGTTTCACTTTTGATGACAAGACCATGGTTCTCAGGTCATCATGGTATAAACCTTTTCTCTGCTCTACAAATGCTCTCCATGTTTATTTTCTGCAGTTCCAGGGGCATGGCATTCAGAGTTTGTCTTGCATCTCTCCTCTTCCAAATGCAGGTTCCTTTTCACTTTGCAATATCTTCCAGGCTGTGTCTGGACTGATGACCTGTGAGCATGGCAGCTGCCTGCTTCAGTGGGTTGGTCTGAGCCTAATCAAGCCTGAGAAAGTCATAGAAGTCAAGGGATCAAAAAGGAAACAACTTACAGTAGACAGATTAATCAGAGCATGCATTTTTATAATATTTATTAAACAAAAGACTGCCTGCAGTTGTTGCACTTGTCCGATCTTAAAGCTGTTTCTGAGGAGTTCTACCTGCATCTGAACCTCCTTTTCACTAAAAAAACAAATGTTGTTAACTGTAAATACAGGCCTGAGATGCACAAAAATATCTGATAAACTGCGTCTTGCACACATTTAAATGGAGATATGATGTGAGATTGATTTTGTGCAACCATGGACTCCTATCCATGGAATTCTTGAAAATAATTGCCAGTATATAATGAAATAAAAATTGAGAACAAACATTAGGAAATCCTAACCACATTTATTTCTCGTTTCCATTTTCATTAGAAGCAAGATTTTAGACTCCATACAGAATTGAACCTTTTCTGCTGTTTAATAAACACATTGCTTGCATTCAAGAATGCTGTCTTTATTTTTGTTTCTTTTTTTTCTGTGCTGTCTCACATATATGTGAAATAACAAGTAGCACAAACAAGTATTCAAATAAGATATTTTTAAAGAGAATTTTAGTGTTTGACATAAATTATGTTTGATATGGCCCTTGAGTTAAACTTTGTATTGCTTCAGATGTTCTTCTTTAAGTATGAAGCTGTTTTCAGAAATTTATTCATACAGAGAGATTTAATATTCTTTACCTCATAAGGTATAGACAAAAAAGTCTCCTGTAGGGAAGAGCCTACTTGTTTCTGCTATAACTATTTACATGTACTTATCAATTATGCATTACTGCATACCATGGGACATTTATCCACCTTAAAAACAAGAACATTGCCACATAAACTTAGGACTGTATCAAATATGTCAAAATAATGGTTTTATTTCTGCACTAGACAGTGTCCTTATGCTTAGCAGGGAGTTTTTGGTTGATAATGAAACTATATTTGAAGAACTCTCTGGAAGTTTCTTGTGTCATAAAAATACTTTTTACTTCATTGACACAAATATTTTGCTTGCCTTTCATGACAGATAGGATTCAGAAATGGAAAAGTTGGAGTTCTCAGTATCTTTCTTGACATACAATTCCTTTTTTTAGAATAGCTATTCTTTTAGCATAACCACTGGCCCTTGGAACTTCATGGAGTATCCATAGGAAATTCAGAATAAATTCAGAAACTCAATGGGTCTAGTTTCTTGATCAAGCTCACCCCACTTGGTAAGAACACGTGTAGGTTAAGAGCATCTGTGTTGTTAAGGGCATGCAGTCAGGAAACTTTTCAGTGCAAAGTGGGACCAAAATTAAAGGAAGAACTGGTAAGTGGGTAATTGTTGGGCCACCAAGAAAATGCAGGCACAGCATTGAAGAGGAACTTGTTCTGATATGAAGGGAGAAACACAAGGAGCATGACAATTTGAGATATCCAAGAACAGCTTGTGGGATAATGTAAAACTTCTGACAGATCAGTTAAGGGGAAGGGATGGAACAAAGAGGAAATTTACCAGAAAGGCAGATAAAAGGGGTGTGTCTAAACTGGGGCTGGTCAGAACACTTCTCTAACTAAGCCGGGGGTCAGATCACCACAGTCTGTCCTATTATATCATTAAATCATTTCTTTAAAACTTTTGTGTAATCTCACTCTCTATTTCCTGTATTAAGGGTTGTGAGGGCTGATTGTCAGCTACTGGTGTGACCTATGTGAGTGGATTTGGTGCCAGCAACGGGAGTCAGACCAAGGTGTCCTGTGGCCAGTGGTGTCAGCTACTGAAGTTAGCAGAGGTCTCAGCCCGAGCCACTTGGGTGTGACTGGTGTAATTACTGGGGAAATTGGGGTGAACAAAGTGAGGAGGAGGCTCAGTGACAGCAGCTGGAGCAGACCTGTGGGTCACAGTGCATGTACTTGGTGGTGGCTGCTAGATGTTATCAGAGTTTTTGCATCTTCCTCAAACCTGGTATGCACGGGAGTATGTGTGTGTAATTCACCAGCAAACCTGATGCTGGACCAAGTGGTAAGTAGGAGAGCTGCATGGAGAGTCACATCACCTGGGATACAGGCAGGGCTGCCCAAGAGATAGAGAGGCCCTGCCAGTAAATTAAGATCCTGCAAATGTGAGCATGCTTGGGAGCCTAGAGAGTGACGAGTGCCTGCATTAGTCCTCATTCAGGACTAGTGGCACTAAGTCCTGAACAGCTGGAGAAGAGGAAGGGAGCTTGACTGTGTCTGTGTCTATGTATGTCCACATGTCTATGTCAATGAGTCCTGGCCATGTTAGTGTGGGTGCTGTTAAAGGCAGCACCTCCTCTTTGGCAGTCTGAGAAGCTGTCCACATCTGTGTCCTGTGTGTGTCTGTGCCTGGGTTACATGCTCAACTTTGCTGCTGTGTGAGCCCGCAAATGACAAGAAAACTCATCCACTATATTGGGACAGAGAACACCAAGCAGGCTACAGTGACCAGGAGGTATCCCTGGCCCCAAAGTCTGTCAGAAGAAGCATCCCCTAAACATCCCATGCCATGTTTCTCTTGTTTTGAGAGAGGGAATTAGCTATGTGCAGCAGCTGCAGAAGAGGCAATGCTCTTGCAGCATTCTGATGCTTTTCTAAAGACATTTTATTTTGTGGCTTATATTCTTAGGACAGGAATAATTAAAATTCGCAACTGGCATTATGAAGAGAATCAATCTTGTGTTGTAACTGATTAAAATACCATTTTGTTTTGTGAGGAATGATAGACATGAATGCTTCACATTTTAGGTGAACTTGAGGCAGGATAATATAAGGAAAACAGATGAAGCATATTAGAAAAAATTTACATTTACATGAAGCAGTGGCAAAGAACCTATTGTTCTGGCCATCTCTGAGAAATGTATACTTGAGTGCTACCACATCAGGATACACAAATCTGCTCCCCACATACATTACAGGAAACTCAGAATAAACTCAGAAACTCAATGGGGCTACTTCTGAATTACCAAAGTGAAACTATAATACGGAATTAAGCTCACAGGATTTGACACATTAGGTAAGCATCCTGTCTGTGGCACTATCTCTGTCTCAAGTGCAAGTTTCATTTATTTAATGAATAGTGATTCCATTTTAATTAGTTTGTACACTACACTGACCTTTTTTTTTCCTGGTTCCTTTCCAAGAAATAGTCACAAGGAGAAATTAATGAAGCACTGGTCAATACTGAAGTCACTTCTAGTCAATTTGCTCAATTCATATTAATTCTGTGATTCTAATCCCACTGGCAAAACTTTTGTGTATTTTTTAAACATTGAGGAAGTCTCAAGAGAATGATAATAAAGAAGAGAGCATACAATTTGCATGGTTAATCATGCAGCAGCCATGAATGGTGCCAGGTGGCCTTCATGGTAAGACTGTAGATTGATTGTTCTTGTCACAGCCTTTGTACACAACTCCACATTTGGACCAAATTTTCACTGATTCATATACCAGAAAATGTGAAAAAATTTGTCTGTGATTCAACCTGTTGTATAGCCACATTTCTTAAAAACAGCACTCTCAAATGATAATTTGATCCCAAAAGAATAGACATTTTAATTAGATTTTTGAAATAAAAAAAAGCTCTTTAATTCCCAAAAATTTTTCAAAGGATACTTTGAAATAGAGAGAAGTAGAGCTTAAAAGTTTCAAGTCATTTTGAGCAGATTAGAGATTAGATAGAACATTTTTAGGAACTTTTTAACAGGAGCCAAGGGGAAATTGCTATGAAGGAAATATACTTGCTGCAAAGAAAAATGAAAGAAGAGACAATACTGAAAGGGCTTTTGTAAGATGAAGAGTAATTGCTTGAAATTGAGGTTAAATGATTGAAAGGATAGGACAAAGAGGTAACAGGAGTATATCCTGTATGATTATTCGTTTTAAGCTTTGCATTCAGACTCTATGTAAAAACTTGTGCTCAGATTAACAGATCCATCATTTGTTTAGTCCGGCCTATGTGTAATATACCTTTTCAAGGCAGAGTGTGGGGAAACTTGGAAAAAAAAAGTGAAAAACGATGTTTTTTGTTCTATTTCATTGCTTAGAGAACTGGTCTTTTATCAATACCAGTACGAAACTAGAAATATTTTCAATGTCATTCAGTTGTTTCAGATCCAACATCTGTTTCCCTATTTGATCTGAGTATTAGATAAAAATGTGTCAGGTAAAAAAAAAATCTATATAAAGACCCCAGTTCCAGAATACGTATATATATATATATATATATATATACACAGAATAGGATACGTTCTTTGTAATTACAGTTGACAAAAAAATAACAATGGTTTCTGAAAAACAATGCACCACTATTAAAAGATTGAGTGTCTCATGGAAAGAATATGCAAAATTAAATAGATTTAAGAGCATAAATTTTCTTCATTCTTTTACTTTTCCTGAAACTGGAGCACTGAAACCTTAAGATTTCTTTAACAAAGTTTTTTGTATATCACGAAACTTCTTCCATTGCTATTCTTTCTACTCCTGTTCCACTTTTCCTGCTGTAAAGGCCTCTCTCTTTCTTGTTTTTTTTTCCCTTCTGGCATATCACTTATGCAACGTCACATAGAAAGGCAAAAAAAAACTGAAATAAACTAACTTTCCTTCTTTCTGAAGAACACAATACTTATGGTGTCCAATGAACAGTTTGATGGAAAAGTTCTAATTGCCAGGTAACCACTTTATGTTTTCTCTTTCTTCCATGAGGTCTATCACAACACTTTAACGTACATGTCTCTAAGACCAATTGTGAGATTATTCCAGTCTAAAAATTCCATCTAAATAGTTGTATTTTTGAGACTCTGAAACCAGAACGTTGGCTTCTTTAGTATTTTCAGCTCTTTTAATCTTAAAACCAAGGCTCATTGGTGAGTAGGTCAGATCAAGTCAGCCATGAATGGTTAAATGATGTGATTTTCTTTTCTGTACTTTACCCGTGCAATTTGAAAGATTTGATAATGTTTTAAACCAAAAAATAAAATCACAGAAAAGAGTTGTCTCAGAATGGCTTTTACTACATTTATCTTTTTATTACATGCATTTTGTGTGTGCTAGTTTATTTTTTGTTGTGTTAGTGAAATTTCCCTGCAAATCATTGACTTGAGAGCCTTTACTGTAGACATTTTCTGCTTCTGCTGGTGTGGCAGCATCCATATTTAGCATATTTCTGGCTACAAAACAAGAGATAGCTGGTTTTGAATCCCTTTTAATTAGCAGCAGTTCTGCAACAGCCTTCATTACTTTGCAGAGCTGATGCTCTGTTACATTTCTTTTAATTGTTGCTTCAGCTGTCCTGAGATACCATCTGTTTCAGGTACTTGTAGCTTCCATTATTCTAACAATCTTATCTCTTCTCAGGCCCAGCAAGATAGGGTGTAAATTTATGCCCATGTATTCATGTATTCTTATGTGTGTCTACTTTCTTATGTTCCTGACTCTTGTTGAGAGTTAGAAAAAATTTTGGTAGTTTTGCATGAGCTGAGGTTTGGATTTCTGATGCTGGCACCTCGAGATGATTGTACCTGCCTTATGGTACTTAGGTTTTTTACATCATTTATACCCATGTAAAGCTCAGCTGCTCTTCTAACGTAGGCGCAGAGCTGCACCTGTGTGTTCCATGGAACACAACTTATGTGTGCTTATACTCTCCTAGATATATGATGAGTGCGTTCAGAGCTTCATTTATCAAGAGTTGATTTTTATGACCTAAAAGTGGCATCGAAAAGTGGCATCCATTAAAACCGTTTTATCCAGTTTCCTTTGACTGACAATATAAGACTATACTAAAAGAGCATGATGCTCCCAAGTAGTGATTTTCTGGGTATCAGATGTCAGAGAGATCTTTGACAATATAAAGAGTTTTCACATAGATGGAATTCAAGCTCATTAGGGGGCTGTCTAGAAATTTATTTCAGTGAATTATGGTCAATAGGACATTAACCCTACTTCATCAAAAAACCTCAAAACAAAACAAATCCGAATGAATAGGGCATAAAACCTGTGAGAGTAGAGAAGTTATGCAACATCTTTATCTGACTGACAGAGTGTTTGAAGAATTGGAAATGTAGTGGTTTAGATTCACCAATTTGAATTTCCCAGCCAATGCACCAAATAATGTGGTGGATTTAGACCTAGCTAACCAGTGCATTTACTCATTCTCCTGCTGTGAGATATGATTTTCAGGAAAAGGGCAAGAATCGGCTCAAACCCTAAGACTATGAAGAAAGCTTTATTAACAAAACTAAAAGAATAGAAAAATAAAAAAATCAGAATGTAACTTCCAGAACACTTTCCCTCTCCTGCACACCTTCTTCTTTCCTTTTCCACCTGACAACATAAAACAAAACCTGGGATTTTAAATCAGTTATCACTTCTACAATAGTATTTCCTCAGTCCTCATAGGGCGGGGAGTTTTCTCTCGCAACACCATGGAGAAATCTCCACAAGAATTCAGTCTTCTTGTGGCTTTGCATCTTCACAAACAGCCCAGTTTAGAAAAACTTCTGCTATTGTGAAACTCTTCCCATTTTCACAGTTGAATGAATGGGCCACGTCAGCTTATAGGGTGTCATTTTTAAGGATGAGCTGTTCAAAGGAAAGGCTTCCTTCACTGATTTCTGCAATCATCCTCATCTTTTTGGGGTCTTCATATCTTTCAGATCTTTTTTCCCTGAGACACNTTTTGGGGTCTTCATATCTTTCAGATCTTTTTTCCCTGAGACACAGTCTTCTTCACTCTCA
>VWYI01022080.1:0-31443 GCA_013399455.1 Anthoscopus minutus
AGGAAGGAAGGAAGGAAGGAAGGAAAGCTTGATGGATGGCAAAAAGAAAAGAATACTCTGACGGCATATATTCAAAATGTTCTTGTATGTTGCAGAAGAAAATCATAAATGGATAACAAATGAGAAGGAGGCTTGGTCAAAGGGAAATGTAAAGCAGAAGCAGTCTTTTCCACCAAAATTTAAGTTTCTGCATAGCAAGACATTACCTCAGGGTCTTTCAGTGAGATGCTCAGTTTTGGATGAACCTCGTTCTTAATGATGATAAGAAAATAATACTTCTAATCTGCTGAGACTTTGAAATGTGCTTCACACCCAGTGCATTTGTAACATCTACAATGCATCATTCCTTTGTCTGGGCACTCTCAAAAATCAACCTTCTCCGAGGAAAAATGCTGAGTTAGCAAGGGGTTAGAAAAAAATGAGACAAACACTTTTTTTTTTATGGATCCTTTTTTTCTTTTGTAAACCTCATTTGAAGCTGCCCAAGGATCCAAGAATACTGGCAAGAAAGGTGATGGTGCACAGGCAAAACAAAGAAGAATGGGTAGGGCTTTGTAACACTTTTGTGTCTACCTAGATACATACTTTAGTAATTTTCAAATTGTGGGACAGAGAAAGGGAGTCAAAGTTTCAGAGAAAGTTGAAGTTTCAGAGAACATGCACATAAGTTCTACGTTTTACATACGCAGTAAAAAGCATCTTTAATTCCTTGATGACACTATTTTGTAAATCAGATCTAAGATACTTTTCTTGAGTATTCAAAGCACTGAAGGCAAAGTGCAGAAAAAAAAATGTAATTGCTGTTTAAACTACTTCAGCAGAGTGTGTTACTTAACAGTTGTATCTTTTTTTTCATACTTGTGCCACACTATTTTGTTTCCTTTTCAGTTCAGCAGTTTTACAGTCAAGAAATAACAATGTAAATCTTTAAAATGTTGACTTGAAATATTAAAATTCAAATGACATGATTTATTATTTTTAACTGTAGGCCAAGAAGAAGGTTAGTGTTGCATTCAAAAAAACCCTCTGGCTTTAATGTTAGACAGACCTAACTTCTCTCCACCTGAAATCAGGTAACTCAATCCAGCAATTCAAATGTACAATTACTTTAACAGCACTTTTTTCTTATGCACAAGTAGTAATTTATAACATGAATCCAGAGTTTGGTCAAATTATTCAGCTGACACGCTCTCCTTCCAAAACATAAATTTGGAATTAATTCTTCATACCTATTACAATTTGAATCACATAAGAGAGAAATGAAATAAACTACCAAGAAACTTATGATGCTCAAAGAGCTTGCAGGATAAAAAGCATACAAATTGGAACTGGACACAGAGCAAATAAGTGGCTATTCTGTCACACTGCATTTCACAAATAAAAGCATCCTACAGGTCCTTTGATTAAAACATGAAACAAGCAAAATAAACAATACTTGCAAGACATCTTTTACAGAATATCACTCGTACAGCTCAATGGCTAATCATATTTCTTCCACAAGAATTTAAAAGTAAGTCTGATACTCCTGCTGATCATAAATACCAAATGGAAATTTATGAGCACTTTAAGTAAAGACCAAAGAAATATGTAACTATGAAAGTATCACGATATACTATGCCATCCCATATCTCATTTCATTTAAAAATATATCTTACAACAAGCTAGTGAAAATTCTTAGTTAACCAGAACAAGACACATCTGAACAAAATTGCCACCATCCATTTAACATTAGAAATCCTCCTTAAATGGACTGCAAAAATATACAGATTACACAGACCTGAAAATTTCTTAAACCCCACAGAAAAACAGGATATAGGCTAATTAAAACATACCTGGATAAATTGCTTGGTTTTCACAAGCCCCACGTCTCCAGCCTCTATCTGTGCTCTTGACAGCTTCTCTTCAGTTTCACTCAGCCAGTGATTAAATCTCTTCATGTCAGAATGAAAAATCTGCCACTTTTCCAAAGATTTGTCAAACCGTCTGCAAGTACAGAAGGAGATGAAATAACAATCTATAGATACTTTATTTATTGACTACAGAAAAAAAATCAGCACTGGATGTCTAAGCTTAATTATAATCAGTATAATATTGATGGTGTATTAGCATTCATAACGATTATATCAAATGGCAATATGGCAGTACCTCTGAAGTGAAATTATTACAAATCATTGTTTAAAATCCTTTTCAAGAAAATGCAATGGTCTTCAAGTGACTTTCCACTTGCATTGTTCAAAGGGACTCTTTAATGAAACCTGTTTCCTATGCTTCATTTTGAGTATTTTGTAACGATAATTATGCAAAAAAAGAAAAAAAATCCTGAAATAAAAGGATGGTTGAAAAAAATATAGAGCATTTAAAAAAAATAGAGTTTTGAACAATAAACAAGGATTAAAAATTATTACTGCAATGTCTGGAAGTCTACAGTCTGCTATGAAAAGACCAGATAAGTACTTCCAGCATTTTGGGAAGATCTGATCTGTTTTTGTCTAGAGTGACTGATTGATCTGCTTCAAGAGCTGTTTGACTTGGCCCCTGCCAAATACTAAAGAAATGAAATGAAGACAGATTATAAAACAGATTATAAGGGGGGTTTGCAGTTAGCCTACATCTTAAGAAATTTGGTTATCCTGTGTGTTAGATTGGTGTGGAAATGTAATCACTAATCAGAGATTAGCTAGAATGTTTTGTTAGAAGATCATCATTAAATGTGCTACTCTTGTTTAGTTTAATAATCCTCCTTTACAGGATTATAATAGATTTCATGTGTACTTAGGGGATAAAAACAAAGATGCTCAATTATTTCTCTAGGAGATAATCTGGTTCTGTATGGGCAAACTATACGATTATTTGAATGTTAAGGAGTTTAATTCACCAAACAAAATAACATTACTATGAGGGAATACAAATAATCCTTTCCATTTTACTGATGATTTTTTATTTTTTAGAAGAAAATGTAAGCAGAATATTGGCCTTATTAAATATTGTAGTCACTTATCTAAGTTATTTTTTAAAATGACTGTGATAATTTATCACAATTATCATATTTTATTGTTCAAAATCACTGAAACCAAAATTGAAAGACACATTATAACAGAGGGGTTCTTTTTTTATAACTACATTATTTAGAGTAACAAGTAAAAAAGTTGATTTTACTTTTAAAATATCATGTAGAAAATAAAGTTAAAATTCCATTTCTTTTGGTCCAGAATCATCTCTTATTTTGGACACTTCATTAAAAAACTTTTCTCCTATTCCTCACAAAGCAAAATTACTCTTCTCAGCATAGGAAGCTTATCAAAACCTTAAATGCAAAAAATTCAGTAGGAGTTGAAATTAGTATCATTGAATTGCATTCCAGAACTTGCAAACTGAATCTCCCATCACTCTACATTCTTCCTCCTTGTTTTGCTGTGAGAAATAACAGTTGTAAGGAGAAGAAAAACAAAAAAGTTGCAACAAGAAGATATGCACATTTAAAGCTTAAAATTTTCCATTGTTTATTGCTCATGTCTAAAAAAACTTTGTTATTCTCAGTATAAGTATAAACCAAGAGAAAACATTAGCAAAATCAGAGAGAATTTATCAACAAGCCAAGTGACTAAAATTCAAGGCTCTTGCAGGGATTAAATATCTAAATACTGTTACAATAATAAGAATTAATGTAATTTGTGCTACAGTTGCAGGTGTGGGTCCATCTTAACATTATCAGGAAGCTTCCTGGTCTGGCAAGTTATGAATACACCTAAGTGAGAGTTTCCCTTGCTGAATTTCTGTGTTGCATCTGCTTACACACAATAAAAAAAAGCTTTTTAAACTTTAAAATCAAAGAGGCTTTTTGTTTGTTTGCTTGTTTTACCATGCACAACTCTGTTAACAGGTGGTAAGTTCAAAACCCACAAAAGGAGAAGCCTAATTAACTACCAACACTGAACAGCTAAATTGCTGAAGCCTTGGCACAGCAGAATGAAGAATAAATTCATAAGAGAGAGTGCTCCCAGGACTGTGAAAACTCAGAAATCATATGTCTTCCTCAGGGAGCTCCAAGTGCACAGTTTGGAACAGAGGAAAATTAAAGGCCTTGGACACCTTTACCTGGGGATCCACCCTTGTTTGCCATCATTGAGCTACAATACCCCAGTGCAGCCATTCATCTCTGCCTTCAACTGCTCAAAACCTTTCCCTCTGACAGGCAAAAACCAAAATAGTTTATTTTGGCATAAACCAAAATAGTGGCTTATGGGCAGCCACTAATAGTGCACAGTGGGTGACTGTCTGAAATGTGGGCACTATTTCCTTTCTGATGTGTCCTTCTCTCTGGTTTTCATAGCAGGTGCTCAATTACAAGGTGCAGACAAGAAGCAGGAGGTTCTGGATGAGAATGTGTGACTTGCACACATTACAAAGCACATAAGCATTGCACATGAGCTCTGACACAATGAGGCACCTTTATTCCTCTATCTTGAGCATGTTTGGGTTGATAAGCAAAAAACAACTGTCACACTGGCCCAGTTTTTTCATATACGTACTGACACTCCAGCAGGGACCATGTTAATCAGTGGCTTGTGGGAGTAATTTCATTTTATCATATTAGTACATAACGGATTTATTTTGCCTCTGGAGAGCAAGAAGGGAAAAAAGCAACCAAAAACATCTGCTGGGGTAATACACAAAACAATTTACATTAAGTCATAAAAGTATTGGTTATTTCCTTTCTTCCTCTCTTACGAACCCTTGGAACCAACCTTCTATAAGGAAAATTTAATATTCTTTGGTAGCATTGTACATGATACTACACAGAGATTTACAAATGCCAATTTGGATGTACTGACAGTGAAACTTGATACAATGGGATTCCACTTGATGTTCTGTGTCACAAGACTGGTGTATTTAAGATGCTGTGCAAAGGTAAAAGGAAAGACCTTTGAAAACAGGAAAGACCTTTGAAAACAGGAAAGACCTTTGAAAACAGGAAAGACATAACCATAATATAGGGTACAAAAGGCTATTGTGTGACTGTTGTAAATCAAATCTTAACTTTGCATCTCTGTTTTGATTAATGCCTAGATATTTTGATAACATTCCTCAATAAACTATGAAACTCACATTTGTGACAGATTCTGGTTTAGCAAAACTTCATAATCATTTGACTCACAAGAAAAAGATTTCTGTTATTTACACAGCTTCCTAAAAGATATGACTTATGTTATGGAAATTGTTACTGTAAGAAGCATTGGGAAAAACATTCAGAAAATTTCATTTCTATACTGCTGCTAAACAATGTGGTGTAGGATTATAGTAATATTAACCCACAAATTTCATAGTTTTGTCAGCTTTATTCAGCACAATTAATGCCTTGTAAAAATATACAAAATATCAAAGTAGTATAAATAATTATGTATTAGAATGAGAGAGCATTAACTATTATTTAGAGCCATTCTTACAGATAACAAAATAAGAAACCTTGTTTTTGTCAAGCAACTTCTACAGTTAAATTGCTTAAAGAAGGAGTTAACCCATTTTCAGAGGTTTTGATGTTTTCATTTGACTTCACAGAATTCATGTGGGTTCTTAATTGATATTTAATTTCTATATCCTCTCTGCATTTGGACTCAAAGCAATTATCTCATTTTAGACACTCCTATATGTTGATCTTGATCTCAGGCTTTGCTCTGGGTCCATTCTGGGACAGCACTAACTCTACATATTCTCCTCACACCTTTGCAGCCTGTCTTTCACCCATAAACTACCAAATAAATAATGAACTGCAACTGAAACAACCATAGCAATGCCGTCCATCAATTCAAAATTTAATTTCTCTCCTCTTCCCAGAAATCAGATTCTGCAGCATGACATAAATTAAAAACATTCTACATTATAATTACATTATAAATATTTTGATAACTTGAATTGCATTGAGTGTATTATTCTTCTTGCCCTAGTTACTGATATCGTACCATTCAGTGTCCATCTCTATCAAAGAAAATGACAACTAAATTAGCTAAGAAAAAACAAGGTCATGTCAGCCATTGTTGGTTTTAGGCACATATAAATTCATTTTTGTTATATATAAGAGAGCAATAAACTTAATAACCATTTACAATTAATTATACAGCAAATGCATTGGATTCTAATGGATAGTGTGCATCAATAGTATGAATAGAAGCACTCCATATAATTTATAAAACATACATTCTTTTTCTACACTAACAAAAATTATTTATTAGGCATATGAATTTCAAAATTCCAGTTCTTTATTTCCTACAAAATTTTCCTTCATCAGAACAGAGATGCAATCTTTTATTTTAGAGAACTTTGACTCAACACCTGGATTAAGTGTAGGAAACAACTTTTCCCTAGAGGAAATAAATAAATTCTTGATTAAATGTGACTTAGGTGAAAGAGTAGAATATTTTGCAACTCTTATACATCAAAACCATCCATGTAATTGATAATAGAACCACAAATTTAATAGCTTTCTGAAGTGTAACCATTAAAATCATGATAAAGAAAAGCCAAATGAAAAATTTTACACGGAACAAAGAGTGGCTCACATTTATGGAAATCCAAGCCAGTATTTTTGCCTGTATGTGTTGGGCATTATACACATTCCATCCTCACAAAGGCCACAGTGCACACTGCACTTCCAGCCAGGACGCTGCAGCGTGTTGGTATTACCCTATGGTTGCCCCCAGCTGATAAATATGAGTGAAAAACCACATTAACTTCTGACTGCCAGGGTGATGATCTCCTCCTTTCCCCAGCCCAGGGGCTCTGACCTGCTTAGGGCCAGTTCTGATGCAGCACAGCAGCACGAGCTGTCTTTGGCCTTTAGTGAGAAATGACTGTGAGAAACCTCATCTGGGGCTTCTGCTCAGGGCTTCAGGGCCATTTTTAAACTCAGACCTTGACCTGGGCTACTCTGTAAGTCTGTCCACAGCACACCTTTCTCACTGCTGCCAGAGCCAGCTTTGCTCTCTTCTTTCAGGTATTTTGGGAACTTTGGGAGAGGACCCTGCTTGCAGGCACTTAACCCCAACCTTGCTGTGTCTTGACACTCTCAAACTTCCCTTCTTGAGATCTCCAGAGCTAGAAGCCTCAAATGGCCTGTGTGCTGCTTACACAACACACTGAGCAAGTACCTACACTGTTCAATGTCCCAGTTCCAGTGACTACAGGTGTGGGAATCAGGGACACAGGGAATATTTCTCTGCCTGTTCTGGAAGTTCCTGACCCCCAGGAAAACACTGGTTTTGACCTCCGTCCATGGAGAAAGTTTCCAGAGCTTTGGGATGGGTTGGAAAGAACCAGTGTGTGAATTTAGTTTAGCGTCCCTAGTGTAGTTAGTAGTGAAAGATGTATATTTTTGGTTTTATAGGGATGTAGGTGAGGATTCAAGATGGAAAATTGTGGGTGTTGCCTCAGTTTCCCTTCTCCTTCTTCACCTACTCCATGTTCTGCAGTGTTGGGATCACAATTTTATTGGGTAGAAGAGTCTGCAATGCAGATGTTGCATGAACAGACAAATAATTAGGTATTGGTAGTAGAGTAATAACAACAGACATTTTAAGAATGTGGTGTCAAGTAATTGGTCACCTTATCTTGTATAAATTTGGACATTTTGAGCCTCTTGAGGCTTTTGCTGGCATGTTTAACAAAGGTGCAGATCCTGTGCCATCTTAGGCTCGAAATTTGTGATAAGAAATAATAAGCATCCTTTGAAGACCGAACAGCAAAGCCTCTCTGCTTCGTTTGCGGGTGTCACAGTCTGTCAGGGGTACAGTCTGTACAGTCTGGCTGCACAGTCCAGCACCCCCATGTCAGGGGAACACGACATACAGGATGGTGGCTGGAAGGTGGGGCAGCCAGCACAGAGGAACCTGTGCTACTAAGGGGTGTTACACTGCCTGGACTGCCCAGCTACACCCAGCTCCCACTGCCCAAGTGTGCATTAACTGCTGGAGCACACTGGGCAGGCTCCTGGAGAGACTCTCCTCCAGCTGGATTTCATCTGAACTAAATCCAGAGCACTCTTTGGTGTGAGGCAGAGCGCAGCGGGCAGCTGATCCCAACCCAAACAAAAAAACTCATGGACAGATTCTAAGTCAATACCAGTGAAATCCAGCAGCCCTTTCTGCTTCCCAGGTTCTGCTGCATTCAGATCCCATCTGGGACAAAGCTCAGTGAAAGTTTCCACAGCCTGGACACAGAGACAGGTGCAAGACCTAGATTTATAGAGAGCTGGAAAATCATATCCAATCAGGGGCAATCAGTTCTCAGAAATTCTTCAAATTACCACCATAATTCATAAATAAAAAATTATTTTCAGTGATTTTGTGGCATAGAGCATAAGTATGTGTAATGCAAAGTATATATTGCAGAATGTCCCCTCTGAAGTCCCCTGTAATTACTATGAAGTGCTTAAATCCCATGATTTCCAATGACAGAGTTCTTAGTTCAACCTGTAATAACATCTTTTATCCTCCAAAATTGCCCTGTTCAATTTTATGTTTCCTAACTGGCTATCTTGAAATCCCCCTACAATGGTGGCTTTAGAACAGGAAGAATAACAGAAAAGTGATGATACCAGTTAATGCTGGCTGTTGACTCCCTGGGCCTGAAAGATGTTATTTATCCTGCTTAAGGTGTGGTAGATGTGTACAGAAATATATATGTACTGGAAAATTAGATGTCTTTTTTTCACCAAAAATTATAGTAATAGCAGAACACAGCATTATCTTCTTAAAGTATTGATACCTGTACTGGCAGTAGGTATTTTTTATCTTTTATAGCATTTCTGTTGCTTAAAAACCTTTCTAATAAGTGATTGTTGTTTGTTTCTATGTTTGTTTTTTAAGTTTACAATAAAATTTTATTTTAAACCCCTTTCCTTTTAATTTGGAAAATTCATTTGAGACGAGAAACCTAGGTCCAAGTAACAGCTACTAGGTCTTATAGTAAGAGTAGCACATAGTAGACAGCTTTTTTTTTTCTGAAACTAAAATATTGATGACTGAAAGGAATGGAAAAGCAGAGAAAACTGTATTGATAGAGAGTGCTCATCATACTGCTATCAAGGAGAAAATATTTGTAAGTCATAAAGAGCTTGCTTAGATTAAACACCTTACAGTATCTTTTCTGTGTTTAACAAAAAAACATCTTAAATAATTCTGACACCTGTTAGTACAATTGAAAAACAAATAAAAATCTATACTGCCCTCATAAAGTGTACTTTCCAGTATCATTTGAATTAATAAGTATTTTCACAGCAGTGGCATTTGAAAGCTTTTTCTTCACCCTTGAATTCATCTCTGCGAATAATGATTTACTGTAATGAAAAAAAGTATTTGCAATGTCCAGGATAAACAGGAGAAAGACAATTATTTTTGCATAAAAGGAGCTGAATGGTAAAGGTTACCATAACAATGGCAACTACTACCTAAAAAAAAGTAAGTAGCATGTATATGAGGAATTTTATATATATAAACATGTATATACACAAATATATATTCTCCATATATATAGATACCTTATTTATACACACTTGTTTACAAAAAATATATGTTCACAATATTATATATATATATTAGACTTGTGAATAACAAAAGACCTTCAACACTGTCAAGTAAAATTTATCAAGCCAGAAGTTCTTACTTCATGAACAGATAACAAAAGACATTTTGTCTAATGCATATGATTGTCATATGCAGAACTTAAACAATGTGCAGATGCCTACAAGGACAGGTATCTCTAAGAAGGTTATATCTAGTCTAACGTGACTAGAAGTCATATTGTACCACTTGACCCAACTCTTTTAGGAAAGTTTATAATGACTGGATGGAATAACTTTCAGAAAACAATTATGAGTCCTGGAGGTACCTCTCAGAAGTATGAAGTGTGGCTGTCCTGCACAGGAGAGGTTTAGAGTGGATATCAGGAAAAGGTTCTTCCTGCTGAGAGTGGTTGGGCAATGGAGCAGGCTCCTCAGGGCACAGCATCAACCTGACAGAGCTCTAGGAATGTTTGCACAAGCCTCAGGAACGTGGTGAGACTCTAGAACTGCCCTGTGCAGGGCCAGGACTCAATAATCCTTGTGGGTCCCTTTCAATGCAGGATATTCTGTGATTCTGAGTCTAGTAAAGAATCCCAAACATATCCTGTTCATCACCGATCTCGAATAATTAAATATATGTGAAAGTAGTTCAAAATATGCAAACAAGCTATAAATTCAAAGAAATTGTTGCTGAGATGATGCTAGAGGCCAGCTTTGTACAATGTCACATGGTCAGCTACCACTGCAAAGGCCTTCATAAATCCTTCTGGGCAGTGGAGAGTCTGCATTGCACATCCTGTTCTTCAGTAATCAGGAGGAAGAAAACAGAATATAGTTGAAACAGACTCTATGGTTATGCAATTAAGACTGTAACAGGTAAGTTTAATGAAGTTTCTGTCGTCAGTTTACTCTTCCCCCAAACACCATTTTTTTTGGTTTTGTTTTAGAGCACAGAGCTAACCAGAAATCTAGTCTTTGGGGATACAGCAATACAGCAAGAATCAATAGAAGCTAAACAGATGTAGCGTGCTTATCAGAGAAAAGAAGCCCACGTTTTATGAGGCTCTGATCTTTCATATAGTCCATATGTCAGTCCCACTGGACAGAAAGAACTATTCACAGAATAAAGCTCTGAAATGGAAATTAAAAATAAGCTTAATTTAAAACGGACATGTTCAGTTTAACAATCTTTATTCACTCCCAGTAAAGAAAGAAATTAGTAGAATATATGTGTATTTAGAAGTCTTTAAATTAGTCATAACAATATTATAAGTTTACTTGTTCATTTAAAGTTTATATTGAGATATTAGAGCTCTGTTTAATAATATAATTAACATGTTCCATTCTCCTCTGATTTGAGCACAATAACTTTTATTTTCTTGCAGAACAATGTGCAATTATGATCCTACAGAGCTATAGTTAGATTTCAGGCATAACAAATTATGAAGAGAACAAGATGAGATTTCAAAGCAGTTACAATTAACTTTTAGTTGTTGAGTGTCCCACTAGAGATATTTTTAGTTAATACCTGTTAATTGAACTGCCAGTTATATTAAAACAGACTTGATTAAAATCTCCATACTTTGTCACTGCTACTGTGACCTAACTATTTAATAAGGCATATTTTACTTCCCTGTACATAAACTTACCAAAGAAAGGGATGCACAAAGCTCTGCAGAATATTCATGTTGCGTATTTCACAAAGTGAATTTTTCGTAACTCATGTTTTGATGTTTTAGAGAGACCCACTTTGGTAAGAAAATTCACAGCTACAAATCCTTTCAGTATTATATCACAGAAAAGCCTTGTGTGCTTTATTAGGATAAAGAGTTGGGCAGCATGAAGGAGCTGCTTTAAACATGCACACATAGTCAAGTCCATTGGCACATAATGGCTTCATAGGCACGTTTGCAGCAATAAGAGTGTTAGAGTCTTCATCATCCCATTGTGTCATGCATAAACATTAATCAGGCACTACGAGACATTAAGTCCAGAAAATTTTTTTGAACTATATACATTTGGCCTATTTTTTTCTGCAACTGCAGCCTCTGGGTGCTACAGAATTTTTTGTGTCATAAAAAACCCTTGAGAACTCTTTCTAGGAAAATTGTCCAGGATTCACAATGAGAATTTTAATTGTTATGTAATACAGGCTTGTGTTGAATTGAATGTAGATATTTTAATTTCCCTATAAAATCAAGGAGTTTGGAATTTGGAAATAAATCTTCCAAGCAGGTTTGCACTTCTCCTCAAAGCATAATAAATAACTATAATTTGGACTGTGGCAACATTTACTGTTTCATTAAATTTACAAAAAAAGCAAATTGAAGCAGGAAAGAATCTGGAGGAAGACTGTGAACAACACATAAGAGAAGAAGGGTTAAGGCAAGGTTTGTGCTGGAATAATATCTTTTTTTTATAATCTGTTAGAAGGAAATACATCTTCTGTGACCATTAATATTACTACAATGAACAATTCAGTTTTCACAGGAAAAAATGAGATGTTTTAAGAGCAATAAGTTACAACTAAGAAGTGCAGATTTACAACAGGGACTGAAGAGGCTTCAATTCCTTGTCCTTATTAATTTTTTATCATATTTCCCACATTATCTTGTGGCTGGCATCTCAGGGATTTCCAGCCTAGCAACATATTTTTTTTTCTACAACCCTTCAGATCCACTTGCCATGGCAGTTTAGGCAGGAACCAAAAAGAAATGTCAGTGTCTCCCTGAAAGGCAAATCTGACACTCCAAACCCAGTCATGGCCCAAGACCTACCACAGCTGCAAGAGAATTATTTCTATTTCTTATACTGCTTGGACAAATAACCAATAATTTCAAATTCTCATTACATTTTGCTTAGCATCTGCAGAACTGCAGTTCCAGGGTATAAACTCTTTTTGTCAGTAGAAAAATGCACTGACTCAGATTTTCACAAAAAGATTTTGAGATTCTCTTTTGTCTCTGGCACTAAAGTCTTGAAAATCCCTCCTTGCTTGCCAGAGTAACAAGCTAAGTGCAATGGATGCTTCTGCAATTGGCTCTCCACAGATACTTTATCCTGTTCCTTCTGTAACTAGGAAACACAAAGAAATAGTCCCTGAAGGATAAAGTAATGACAGCAAAGAAGCTCTTTAAGCTTAAGCAACTTCCCCTTTCTGAAAGCGGGAGGACTATACAGTCCCATTTACAAGATGACAGCCAGCTTGATTTCTCCAAAAAGAAAACCCCTAGAGCAGTTTAAAAAAGGCTCCCAGTTTTCTGCCAGCTCCTGGGGGTCAATACAGCATTCTCATTCAACTAATTTCTCCCAAATTGCTGCGGGAAAAGCTATGCTAAGTTGTTTAACTAGGGAAGAACTGTTGTTTTCCATCAAGCTGTGGTAAGGTATTTTTTTCTCTGGGTCATGATTATGTCTTGTTCAATCCCAGGTGAATCTGGTGACTGTCACAGGAACATTCCAGCACCAGTAAAAAACCATACTGATCCTTACAGGGCTTCTGTAATACAGAATGGACTAAAATTATTATGAAAGTGGTGCTTAACTGTTGAAGAAAGAAATAGTTGACTAAGCACATTGTGCTTTGTAAACACATATAAAAATACTGTACTCACACCAAGATCTTCCTTATGTATTTTAGAGAAATCTTTCTTTAATGGTTCCATTAACCACACACAGTCAAATAAGGAGATTGAGAATTTTTTTTTAAATGTGTTTAAAATTCAAAACTTGGGGCTCTACCTACTTAAAAAAGGTGTTAAGCTTGCTTGAAATTAGCGTGGAAGAAAACATGCTGCTAATTTGGAAACATGCACACAAAAGAAAGAGAAGGAGATGTAAGGTAGAAGGAATCCTACTCTTTTCTATGCTAGCCAAAAAAAGCCCAGTAAAATAAGCTGTTGAAGAATAAACCAATCTTTCTTATTTTTGGACATTACCCCTAGGGAAAAGTTTTGACACACCAGCAAAGTCTACTTACCTATGCTTTGCTTGCTTTACATAGCAAACATCTCAAGGTTCCACTTCAGGGGTTTTTACTACATGGAATTACATCCTTGTATTACAAGGTTCTGTAATTAATTTATTCTACTTACTACAAATATGTCTCAGTAGAAAACTGAATGACAGAAGGAGCTGCACATTACTGGTAATCACACACAACACACCATTTGTATTACTTATAATATCAAGAGCATTAAAATGAGAATCCCTTAAAATTATATTTAATCCTAATTGTTAGATTCTTCATTGTCAGAAGTAAAATCTTCTTAACATCATCTATGTAAATTCAAATACATTTTTTTAGAAATTTAATTCAACAGCCAACTCCATAGAAAAGTTTAACTATGTTCAATGTACATAAACATATACTTGTCTGTATATATATATGTATATAAAGCAGGCTTCATTTTAATTTTTCACTCTTTGCCTGGTACACCCTGATGACTTCAGTGCATAATTTACATTTCAAAGGATACTTCAAATACAAAAAAGCTGACTAAGGAAAATGTTCAAATTCAAGAATTATCACATCACTGTAGTCAAAATATCTTGTGCTTTCTACTACTAAGTGGAAAAACGGTGATGTAATCAAAGTCCAGGACTAAAATTCAGACTTCCTGGTCAGAATCTGTGTGCCACTCTAGGGCAGTAATCTACCTTTCTTTACCCAAAAAGACTGATGTCAAGCCTAACTGCAAAAGATTTGTGCAGATGGAGTGCAAGATTAAACCTGTTTAGCACTGTCAAGGCTGACCCAGCTGGGTGCTGGGTCCCTTCCAGCGTGTACAGACACTGCACAGCCTTACACCTCTTCTGACACAAAAAATAACCATCTGCACTAGCTGATGGCCATAGCTTCCAGGAAGTCAGCTGGACCAGAGGTTATGTAACTGGGTAGCCCATCAAGATTTGGGAAAGTTGCTTAGGTTGAATATCAGGAAAAGGTTTTTCACCCAGAAGGTGGCTGACCACTGGAGCAGGCTCCCCAGGGGAAATGGTCACAACAACAAGACTGACAGAGTTCAAGAAGCATTTGGACAATGCTCTTGTGATTGTTGGTGTGCCTAGCATAGGGTCAGGAGTTGGATTCAATATTCTCTGATTCTACTGCTGTCATCATAAACTCCACTGAGCATGTAGTCTACAGGAATATATAGTGTTAGTCAACCCCACCGCTGTTACATCCATAAACCCAAAAGGATGTCACTATCAATTTTACAAATAAAAAACAAGAGATCAACAGATTTCTGTTGTAGGGGATGAAGAGCTCCTGAGTGCCAAGTGTGAACTGAGATAAGGCACTCTGCTCCATATCATGGCTGCTGATTTCAGGAGTCTGAAAACTGGCACTAGATCCTCATTCTCATCTACTTATTTAGAAAATGTGAAGTTGCACTTTGTCCCTCTCTCCTTAAGCAAACATAGGGCCAGGTTGAGCAGTCATTAACCTGGAGGTGAAATTTAGCTCGCTAGATGATTTGCTGAATTTGTACAGAAAGTCTCCTTTACAAACACTGCTGACAGCAGCAGAAAGAATACTGCCAGGCAGTTTTAGAAATACCAAATATGTAAAATAACTATGCATTCACGATGGTGGTGCATTATTTACTAATTCTTCTCTTTACATAGGTAGCGGATAACAAAGTTATCCCAATTACCTATTGCTGTTCCTTCTGTGTAAACAGGTAAGGAATCTGGAGCATCTTAGCTTGGCACCCTTTGAAAGTGCTAAGCAAGCAACCTGCTGTCACTTAGCCCAGCTGGCGAGGAACCCTGATTGCATCCCAGGATTTACATAGGTGATAAAAATAAAAGTATTAAAAAAAAAAAAGAAAATGGAAGAACAGAATGGAAGACCAGAATGAGCTTAGCAGTCTGGTTGTCCTGTGAAAGATGGTATTGTTTTGAAGTTACAAATAAAAGAGAGAGGGAAAATTTTAGAGAGTTAAAACTATGGGGTTTTATAAACCTCTGCTCTGTAATTCACTGTTTAATTACCAGACAATTCAGAGGTAAGGTAGAGAATAACCACTCCATGAAGTTTAATCAAAGTTAGTAATTTATACAATATAAAAATCTTAGATAATGATAAATCCTAGAAAACTACAAGTTGTTCACAGACCTTTTAATTTTCCTTCCAATATGACTTACTCCTACTCTATTCATGGACATATCATATTCAAGGCTGTAGAAGCCTGCACAAATTAGAATTTAACTGTGTGGTAGTCTTCACAAAAAATGTGCTCTTCCCCTGTTTCAGTCAGAATCTTGGAGAGTAAGGAGGCTACACACAGCACACTCCCAGAGCTCCCAGTTATGGCAGCACAAAGGGCAAGATGAATCAAGAATTCCATTCTCAGCTTCAGGCTTGCCTATTATCCTTCTCAGTATACAGAGAGGTCAAAGGCAGTTCACTGAGGTAGCCCTGAATAAATGCGGATTGATTAATACTTCTGTGTCTTAACATGTTCTGCAATGTTCAGATCATGGCAAGCATGTTCTACATTACTGTTTTAACATCTCAAGCAGCTACTCTCAGTGCTATGTATTCTACCTTTCTCTTTGCAGTGATTGAAGGACCATGCCATGCAAGCAAAAGTCAGTTTGTTACACTAATCACCAGTATTTATAGCTCTCTAACTTCCATACAAAGTTTTCCACTCAGACCCCTTTGTCCCTGTTCCCTTAGCAGCACAATATTTTCAGTTATCATCCCCGTTACATTCTCTTGCACCAGCGATGTCCTTGTTGCATCCTCTCTCATCAGAGCAGTCAGGGTGGCCAGAGTGGTGTCTTCATTTCTAATTCTTGCCCTGAGTTTATCTCTCCCACAGCTTTCACTGTACCAGGGCTAGGAGCTCTGTGGCATTACCCAGCTCAGCTTCTGTAGCTGTCTATCTTCCATACTATTTTACAATGTGACTATCCTTCTTCCTTGCTTTAGAGGAAAACTAATACTTAGAGGATCCTTTGCAGGATCATGACTAGACTATTGAGTTAACAGCAACATGTACTGAAATAACCTGAGTTAATGAAGAAAAAAGATATGGCAATTGTGATTAGGTCCTATTTTCTTTCACCAGGCAAGATGCTACATCTTGCCTGCACTCAGTGTCATGGACTTGATTTCAAAAACTAAGCATCTGTAACTTCTGCTACTATCGACTATAGCCTTAGATGGCAGGTCTGAAAAAGAGGTTTAATAAAACCAGCAAATCCAGGTGGGAACTGACTTGGAGACTCAAAGCTGACTGCAAAGTCTCTTTCTACAAATATTTTCATATATAATTGTATATTTGTACACTACTGCTACATGGACCATAAGCTGAAACAAAACCTTGTTGCAAAATTATTTTTATCTATTTCAAGAGTCATGAGCTGTAGTGCTCTTTTTCTACTTTATCCTTTCCTCTAGTAGTGCAAATCCACTGAAAGCAGTGGAGCTGCTTCTGGCTTACAGCACCATAAGAGAGGAGGCATATGGAGGCAGAAGACAGGTGGCTACATAATGCAATGTAACCATTATCCACATCAGACAAAGAGAAGGGCACCACCATCAAAATATAGATCCACTTCTCTTTGTCTGATGTGGGTAATTGCCCCCTCATTTTTACAGGGGAACAGAGTACACAGGTATTGTTTACAAGTGTGACTGCCTTTTCAGATTTGATTGGAGAAATGATGCCAAAACCACAAGCAGCTCAGGTGCTTGCTAGGATCACCATGTTTCATGGGTGCTTCAAATGCAGACACCTTGGAAATAAGCTCTGTCCTGGTACAACATGTGGAAGATGGTGGTGCTTTATAGGATGCAGAAAGACTTGGGGAACTGATCAAAGGATTGTGCATCCAAATGGGAGAAAAGAAATGCACTTGAACTGGCATTGCTGTTCTGCCAGAGGATTTAAAGATAGTGAAGAGAATTTTTGGTCTGTTTAGTGCCCTGCAGAGACAAAGACATCCATGGTTATTAGAGGAATTTATTTCTGGGCTTGCAGTTTCCCACAGTGTCTACTAAAGAGTATCAGTTCAGAAAGGCAGCAACATTTTCTACTTTTCCTTTACTGGCAAACTACAGTGGTTGTCATTAATCACATTGACAATATGAAAATGCAGCATTCTTCTATTAAGTATTTCTATGCCTTCTGATTTTTCACTGATCTACCATGTTGTCTAATGCTATACACACAGACAAGGCACACAGTTGTGTGTAGTGAAAAAGGAAAAGGAAAAGGAAAATGCTTAAAGCAATCATGATTAAAATATTTTAACCTGGAGTATACTGGACCTTTTTGGTTTTTAACTTCATTTTTCTTGCTTGGTTATATTATTGATTTGACATGATTTTATTAGCATAGTGGCTTTTAAAATTAATATTCATTGCAAGATGCTAGCCAGTCTTTCATCTGTTTAGGAAAACCTGAAATACTTTTTTCATTATATAAAAACCTAGATGGTAAATTCTTAATCCCACCTTTTCTACACTGAAATCAGAGAGGATAATAGAAATAAGTCATTAATTATGGAAGAGCCTTAAAAAGTCCAGGGAAAAAGATTCATGGAACAGCAGGTGTCTGTGCCACATTTTTGTATTACATGAGGGCCTGTGAACCTGTGTGGAAAAGAACAACTCAGTGATTCCCCAGATTTACATTTCATCTTGGTTTCCAAATAGTCAGAGGGCATTTTCTATCCTGAAAGGAAGGAAAAAATATGCTGGAAAAATGGAAAAAAACATTTTTCCATTTAGCCAGTGCTGCACAGCACTGGGAACACGGCAAAGCCACCAGGCAGCCCCAGCCCCACAGGTGCAGTGCTCAGGGGAGTGCAGAGAGACAAAAAAAGGAGAAAAAACAGAGCAGAGGGTGGAAACCCATGGAAAAGGGCAAATATTTTCCAAACACTTTGTTATTTCTAACATCTGTCACAGCTTCTCACTTCAGTCCCTCCTTATGTTCATAAAGGTAGCACTTGACAGAAGCACCCTTGTGGGTAGAGCATTAGGATGGAGCTCAAGATTCACTTATTGGCAAATTAAAATATTTGTGTCTAACCTTTAAAAAGCATCTGAGTATCACAGCTTTTCCTGTCTTATTTATGAACTGACAATAATATAATTTTTTGGGATGATTTGAGTTGATTTAGCCAGATTTGTTAAGGCAAGTAAATAAGAGGCTAATAGGACTAGATATGGAATTAGGAACTATTTAATATGTAAGATAACTTCTATTACTGCTTCTGATTTCTTTGCATGTTATCATTAATCACATTACATCTGAGTAGAAGTGCCTTGTGCACAGCCAGAAAACACTTCTGAAGGTTTTGCCAGAGAGTAGTTAGGAGAATCTCATGTATCATGGGAAAGGAATGAGTCATGAGTGGCCCTACAGTACCACAAATTCAAGCTTTAACTGCAGAATGTCTGCAATTAAAGAAGACATAATATGCACAACCATACAAAAGGACAGAGTCTGGCTTTGAAAAACCAAAATATTCAACAAAGGTTTGATGACTTTTAGAAAATTCTGTTATATAGTAAAATCTGCAAATTGATTTGACAGATTATTTTTTAGTTCTACATGGAAAACAATCACAATTACTGAATTTTATAGCTGTAATATTATAGGCAGTCTATATTAAACACTGAAGCATGTTATTACATATTTCACAAAAGGTTAAAAATTAAATATTTAAACAAAACATTTTTAAACATTTTAAACAAAAGATGAATAGTTAAACATTTTTTTCAGACTACATTCCTAAATTATTAAGTTTTCCCGAGTTAGCAAGTTCAGACTTTTTCCTGCTTTAAAACACAATGATGATTTTGGAAGTTGAGATTTATCGCTTTTGTCAACATCCTATTTTCAGATATCCCTTTTAAAAATCAAGGTAACAATTTTATCATATTATAAGCATTAAAAAACCCTAGATTTTGACAGAATTCTGAGATGATGGATGAAATCTGAGGCAGCTGCTAAATAAATTCTAAACATATGAATCCTAGAAACCAGCATCTTTTAAAATGCGCTTGCTTCTAAATAGCTGTTGAAACTGAGCTTACGTTGTTTTTCTCTTTTCTCTTATAATGGAAACAGAGGTATTTATTTCTACTATGTAGAATAGATGCTACAAGTTATTGATTTTATTTCTATTTAAAGATTATTTAGAATATCCTTAGATACATTTTCCTTATATTTTGCTTTTCTTTGACTATGCTAACAAGCAAAACATACAACTACTGATAGCCTATTTTTTCTTCAGTGTATTTTCCTATTTTCTTTGTAGAAAATTCAATTTCACAATACCATATCACTTTTTAGTCCATATGGTTTCTTTCTCAAAAAACATGACATACATACTGATGAACTCATAGGACCTGACACCTTTCATGCTTTTATATCTGGGCATGTGTGAGTATCCCCTCATAATAATATTATCAGAATACAAGGAAAAAAAATCAGTTCAAGTAGTTATGATCACTGCAGAAGAGAAAAGGGAACAGAGAAAAAGAAAACTCTCCCCCTCGTGGCAAGGAAGCAGCACAAGCCAGCTCCCTTAGGTTGGCATTAAATATCAGGGTCAAAAGTTCTGATCTGAGCTAAAGGAATAATGTGCCTGATGCACCAGTTAAAGGCCTCCTTTTGGCCAGGAAGAGGAGTGCTCTAAAGCCCTATACCTCGAGACTAACTTGGCAAAACCACTTAGAAAGCAAAGCTTTATGGCTGCCAAGAACTATGCATATAGGTGTTTTTATCTAAAACCACTAACATTTCAGTTCTGCAGAACAAAGTGCTGCATTGGTCAATAAAATCTGGACCATAAAGCCTTATAAAGATTAAGCTTCTTTACCCTTTCTCAAAATGGTTCCAAATACAACTGCAATGTCTCTCAACCTGAGAGCAAAATTAGAATGGAGAAGCTGAAAGCTGAAAGCATCTGCATGCAACTACACACACAAAGATAAATGTACAGAGGATTGATTCAGCCTATAGCAACACGTTTTACTTAGGAAGGCAAATTTATGGCCAGGAAATACATTTTTCTATCCAGATACATCACTTTAAAATAATAGCTTATAAAAATGGTGGAAGGAACCTCTTTCTTTAATGGTGATAAAAAGAAAATCAAACATTATCACTTTGAGAATTTTATTAACTAGCACTGAAAATAAAGAGTTTGAACATTTGAAAGAAACACTGTGGGTAAAATTAAGTATAAGACTGAGAAGCCATTTCTGAAAATCTGTATAGTTAGAAATTTTATTCACAGTTTCTAGTTTGTTGAGAAGCAGGTGCTTTCTTTTCCGAAACTTTTTAAATCTTTGAAAGTTCAAGAAATCTAAGTCCTTTCTTACATAAGATGGACAGACACCACAGGACCACAGAACAATAACCTCTGATTATTAACCTATTCCAGAGGTCTATATTGAGCAGATTCTAGGGAGAGACTGCAGGAAATCTTATGATGGATGCATGAGACTTTAGATGTCTTAAAAGTAGAATAATTACACGAGAAGGTCCTGATTTCTTTGCAGGATTTTCCACCAGATGCACCCCCTACCATTTAATTAAACATTATGCATTTCCTTCATGAGTATGACATGAGAGTTCCATAAGAATAAAACTGAATAAAGTCTGAAAAATATAATGAGCCTGTAAAAAGGGAGAAGGACCAGCAGGATCCCCCTGCCCTTTGTGCTTATAGGCATTGTTGAAGAAGGTTAAGTCCTAGAAGTAGAAAAGGGCAAGTCAAGAATTATGCCACAGAGCTCAAACCCTACAAGTCTTTTCCCCCAGCAAGGCTGCACCCCAGAACACTGACCCAGCAAAGGCTTTACAGCCCAAGATGCCATTGGCTTTCTGGGCTGCAAGCGCCTGTTGCCTGCTCATATCTAATTTTCATATACCAATGACCCCAACAGGGTTGTTCTAAAGTCCTCCATCACCCATTAAATCAGATGTGGAAAAGTCAACATACTTAGTCATAGAGCTGCCATTCAGAGGGAGCTAGATAGGGCTGAGCCAACAGAAGCCCCATTAAATTAATCAAGAAATGCAAAGTCCAGAACCTGTGAAGGAAGAATCTCTTGCAAGAATATACTTTGGAAATTGATTGGCTGGAAAGTGGCTTTGCAAAAAAGGATTTGGGGTCCTGTGGGCAGCAAGTGGGACATGAGCCAGCAGCGTGCCTTGTTAGCCAAAACAACCAAGTACATCCTGGGCTGCACTGGCAGCAGCACAGCCAGCAGACTGAGAGAAAAGACTGCCCTTCCTCAGATCTCACTGGGCCACATCTAGAACACTGTGCCCATTTTTGCACTGGTCAAAACAGGACCTGGAGTGCATTCAGCAGGACAACACCACAAAGTCATGGGGCTGGGGCACTTGTCCTGTGAGGAGGTCATTGAAGAGCTTCTGTCAGGCTCTTCAGAGGAGTGCATAGTGTGAGATGAAAGACAACTGGCATAAAAGAAAATGAGAGGTTTTGACTAGATAGAAGGAGAAAAAAAATTATGCCATGAGGACAGTCAAGCTGTGGAACAGGTTCCCAAGAGGTTGGTCAGTCTCTGCTGTTGAAGGCCTTCAAGATCTGTCTGGCTAAAAGAACCTTGTCTACTAGTGTTGGTCATGTTTTGTGCAGAATGTTAGACAGGGAGAGTCCCTGACAGTCCTTCCAACTGGAATTATTCTGTGATTCTATGACTAACTGAGGAAATGAAAACTCTCTAAAGTCACCATAGCTAGACCCTGCTTTCCTCAGTAACTTAGGACAAAGGGAAAATATGGGAGCAAGGTGTAATCACATAGATAAGTTGCTAAAAGGGATTCTAGTGAATTTTTTATGACAACAGGCTAAGCAAATAAAGACTAAGGAAATGAAACTTCAGTGATTATGTTGTCCATCTTTCATTTCCAGAATAAATTTTCTAGCCTTGTAGCCAATTTCAGCAAAATCTGAGAGGGAAATCTCAGAGGTAATTGTGCTGTTACAGGATTTTGAAAAATTGGTTGCTGGAGAGAAGAAAGAACATTTTACTTGTTTTAACACTCCAAAAAGACAAGCAGAGGGTCCCTGAGTTCTGTTTTGACTGGCAACTGTATTCCAGCTATCCAGCTAATGCATGCACAGATGTAAAATATAGATATGCTTTGTATTCTATCGGAATTATATGGGAATTTTTTGCTTTTATTGTTTTTCAGTTTTGGCACCCATGCCTTTTTAATTTTCTTGTTGTCATACAAAACTTGTGGACAGAAAGAATAAATCAGATAATTTGACTAGAATTGAGGCTATACAATCTTGCAGTGTTATCCTTATGCTGTCCTAATAGATAGAGAATTGCCTCAAGGTCTTAATGGAGTTATTACTACACCCAATTTTCCTGAGTGATATCAGCCTTAATGATATAGGAAAGCAGCAAAATAATTGTCACTCATTTTATTTTAGTGTAACTGTTGAAAGAACATTTTCAACCTTACGCTAAGAATCAATCTCTCTTTTACTAGGAAAGCAATTAGACACTTCAAATAATTACCAATGAGATGAAATAATGAAAGTCTAATCTAAAAGGAAACAATATATTCCAGGAAGAAACAAAGCATATCACACTGGAAAGAACTGCTTGCAATGCATCTATGGCATACTCCCCTGCAGAAGCCCAGAAGAGAAGGGTTAAATGCAGATAGACGTGGAGCCAACCAAGGCTTGCTGGTGAGAACACACTGTGAGAAAGAACAGCATGTGGCTGAAGAAGGGGCCAGGCAGAGGCAGGGCAGCACTTTCCTGGGACAATTGTGCTTGTTCTGGCTCCTGGAGCTAAGAACAACAGTACAGAGCCGGTATAGGAATGAGGTTGAGGAGAGGGCATGGACTGTTGGCCAAAGGCCAGCCCAGTAGTCTTTGTCCTCTGATCAAGACTCCTAAAGTCCCTCACAAACTCTCTGAGCTGTTTTCAAAGAGGTTTAGAAGAACAAACTGAAGATGATAACTAATTTGCATAGAAAGCAAGAAACTTAGCTCCAGAGTGGGGAAAACTTAGTTTTAAAAAGGTGCCTCCACAAAGCCCAGGTGGTGCTCACCCCATTACCTGGATCCCTGTGGTACTTTCTCTCTCCCTCTTTTTTTTCTCTCTCTCTCTCTTTTTTTTCTCTCTCATTCTCTCTCTTAAATTTCTCTCTCTACTCTTTCACCCAATCCCTTTGTCAAAATCCACCACTGCGTACCTATACTATGAGACTTATACCAATTTCCATCATGTGTATAACTTAGTAATAAAACTTTGTGTTTATGGCCCATCTGACATTTGTTCCTTTTTTGAAAATGGTATCTATAAATCTAGGGTATTCCCTTCTTGTTAAGCATGGGATTCCACAGCCTCCCCAAAATTACAGCAAATAGGAAACAGGTATTTTGTTCATTTTATAAAACATCCCTTCAATACTCTGCTTCTATTTAAGAAGGAAACTTTTTCTCTATGTTAAACAATATACATAGTTCCACAGACAAATAAAAATAAATAAATGAAAGGCTAAATTAATCTCAAGGGTCAAAACTACTAGCACAAACTACTCTATTAATGTGTAGTATACCTAGTGCTATAAGAATAAGACAAAGTAAACAAGTTTTTTTCAGTTCCATTGCCATAACATTTTGGATCCCACCAGAAATATTGACTAGCTTTCACCAAAATCACCTCAACCACTGACTTGCCCATAAAGAAAAGAAAATTTGAAAGCTGACCACCACCAATGAATTACTGAAGGTCACCAGGACAGAAGACTGAACCATGTAATCTCAAAGCTGTTAGTACTAAGGGCTATGAATAACATTTGCTGCTTTCTACTCCAAACATAATGTGTGTCTTTTTTCTCTCTTTGGCACATAGGGGTACATGTAATACATTTAATAAAACAAAAAAGTTCCTTTCAAACTGCCTTGGAGGAAGAAAGAGAAAATTATATTTATTAGATGATAGCAACAACTTGTACTGAGAGCTGAGAAACAACAGGGATGAAAACTTTATCAAACAAAAAACTTCTGATTTTAGCTACAGATGTTAAAAGACTAGGCTGCCTCTACTGTCAAAAATGCTTTCTTAGGAGGTGGTTACAGGGAGGTGTACACTTCACCATGGCAACTAGAGAGTAGCAATTCCTTAAAAAGCTTCAAGGGAATTCTGCAAAGGAGCTCACCACAGTACATCTAATATGCATTGGACCTAATGGCAGTTCCTGCAATCTCATCCTTCATCCAGTGCACAGCTGACCCAGCTAAATATTCATCCAGCTACAAAAATTCTGGCACAGCACAATGCAATGACTCAATACCAACAGTGAAAGCACACCTTATTTGTCAACACTTACAGAAGGTAATAGAAGCCAAATAAAGTTTTGGACCTGAGGATATCCTGCAGTTCTCTTGGGCTATATCTACATGGATGGATGCAGCTAAGCAGGAATGAGCTCTGCCTGTGCTTTGAGATGGCTGGCTATAAATCAGGACTATCTGTGAAGTTACAGAGATGCACTAACACAGCATTGTCCCTAAAGCAAGTATTCCCTTCATTCCAGCTGTGTCTCATAGCTGATGACACTGACCACAATGTCATATTTTTTTGTGTATCTGACATGAAGGCCCAAGACAGTTCATATCCAGATGGCTCAGAGTCTCTGCTTCTGCCTGCATTTCTCTTCATACACATTTGCATTCCTATAGTTCTACAGCCCACATATTCATGACTAAGCCATAACATTTCCCAGACATTTCCGTGCAAATCTTTGTTTGTACAGCAGAAAAAGGCTCTACAATAATTCCTGTATAAATGTGGTGAAGTTTTGTCACTGAGCATTTTACAGTAAAGTTATGCTAAGTTATGCTAATTGTCAGGCTTGAGGGTTGGTGATTTTAAAACATACAAGATTCTTTTTCAACTGAAATACTTTCACAGCACAAACACATGCAAGATTATCTATCTCCTCTACTTATTGAAAGAAATTCTGAATTAGTTACTTTCACCTAATTTTACAATACAGGCACCTTCAGTTCCCATACCAAGAATTTTTTGTTTTAAACTCTTTAATTATGTTCTGACAGTGATGTAATAAACATAGTTCTTCTCCCAAAAGCTACAGTGTATTTATCCTGCCTCAAGTTTGCTATTTAAGAAATAATTTTATAATTCTCACTTATAGCTGTTTCATTTAGAACATGATCTTAAATATAGTGCATCATGTAAAGAGATATTTTAATGGCCATGTATAAGGTAAAAAATATTTTCCAGCTTTGCTATAAATGATATATTTTAAGTTATAAAGCAGGCCACAAATATATATATATAGTTTTGTTATATTATAAGCATTGACAGAAAGCCCTATCTAGATTGTCCATAATAAAACATTTATATGTTATAGTACACCTGCTTGTTATACATTATTTTGTACTTATTTGCAAGCAATTAAGCAACCAGTGAAACTTACCAATATATTAACTTGATGATGAAATATTATGAGGGCAAATTAAATTGCGAATTTGTTGCAAGAATTTGATTATAAAGCAACTGCTATGGAGAGCATTTTTGTACAGTAAGCAGGGTATGGAAATAAATTAACTAATGCTGGCTGTAAGAGTCAAGAATTATAAGCTGCCCTTTTCAAAACCTAAATGAACAATTTGAGTCACTGTGAAAGAAAGCAAGGAAAAATACCCTACTCTGCATGTAACTAAGGCATGGTAGCTATTCTGAGATTAACATTAGAAAGGAAACAATTTTCTTCTCTCATTGGGGGTGAACTAATCTGTTCTGGTTTTCACTTTCATCTTGAATTCTTGAATTCTAATAAGAAGACTTACAATCTCAACATAAACATGTGAGCAGACATTTTTTTGGAAGGGAACAGCCACTATTTCTCACTTTCTCTTAAAATACCTATGCCTTCAACTAGCTGCTTTTCTCCCTGTACTGAAATGAAGTCAGTTAACATTAATTTTTGTCATTCACTTTGTCAGTTTAAGCAAGTACAAAGAAACACTTATTGGGCTTAGTGAAAGATATATATATAACAATATGTTTAGATATAAATTAAACTTCATTGTTTTCTTGTATTTTCTAGCTTAAGATTAATCTCCCCTAATTTTATCTTTCCAAAAGTAATGTCTCTAGTCTTATCTTGTCTGGTATCACTGAAGAGTCAGCAGACCCACTATATATAGTGCAGCTGTGAAAGGATTGCCTGGCAGAATTTAATTGAGAAAGAACATAGGCAAGTTCTGTAAAATAGGTAACTCTAACTTGGGCAGCTAAAGCTAGGTCACATGACTGATATCTTCAATGACTTCACATTTACAGAGCACTGTTAGTTCCATAGATGGGAATTGAAAATCCACAACTGAGAAACTCGGGGAAGGAAAACATAAATAGCCTAAATGGCTCCCTAGTATATCTAATTAAAATTTTAAAATCACCTACAATAATTCTATTTTGATGTTCCTTAAGATAGATTTGGCACTCAAGGCTACAAAACCATTTTCTTAAAGGTTCTAAATTTAACCCTTTTATCTTTTGGTTTTAGTTTGGATTTTTTGCAAAGCTAAATAGTTGCAAAATGAACAGTTACCAGGAGATTCAGACCTAAGCATGGTTTTATAGTGGAATGTTAATGAGAAATCTATACAAGATTGGCATGGGATGAATGAGAGTTGGGCCCCTCTGAAATAAGAGGTTGAGGCCATGAAAGAAGGGCTGAGATTTTAAATATTTCTGGAAATCTACTCAATAAAATAATTTCCTCAGTATTCTAACATCTAGGTTTGTACTTTGTCAGTTGCTTATAGATATTATTCCAAGAAAATATACTATGAAAAGATAACTATGCTCTTAATACATCACTTGGGCTGAATGCAGATCTCTTAATTTTGTATCTCTATAATTTCTGCTATGCAAGAAGAGCACAGAAGCTGGATCTGATTCAGATACCATAGACAGGCATGTCCTCAAGGCTTGCTTGTTCTGCAGTAATTCAGAACATAGGCAGGTTACTTATAAATGAAAAATTAATGTATTTCATTTCTTTTTTCTAATATTTTGATCCATGGATTAGATTAGTTCTCAACTCAAAAGACTGTATCATTAAGGGATTATGACATTTGGTGCTATGTGGTTTTAGAAATATCACTGCAAAATAATATTTCTCTGACAATTAATCAATTCTTTATGTATAATAAATGTTTTTTTCTTTCCCCCTTACCAAGAAAATCAACAGCCAAATTAAGGTTATTCAGAAAAATTGTACTGTAATCCAAAAAATGAATCTAATTCTTAGTATAAACCTATTAGCTATTTCTTTGTGATTTACTCTTGTTACTATAAAAATTGTTAGTTGTCTGTGAATTTTATAAACCCATCAACGTATTTTTATTATCATTATTATAGATTGGCTGTCTTTTCTGATATAAGATTGGCATATCACTTTTTTCTTCTCATAATTGTTAAGAAGCACTTTCTAATCTGATATCTGATATCTACTTCCCCATATTCTCTCACAACATCTAATTTTTAGTGAATTTGAGGTTAATTAGATGTGCATTAATACAGTCTGTAATGGAAGCCCTGGAAGATAATTCTTAAATAAGAAATGAAAAAGGCAAAAAATTAGTTGCCTGGTAATAATATGAGAAGTCCATTAGAATTTTAATTCATCATCAAGAAACAGATAAAATTTCCAAGATCTACAATATCTGTAAAATTTTAGTATTTTGCTTTTGAATTATATTAATTTGAGTATATTTCTATTATTTTTCTGCCTTGTGTGTCTATTTTTTTTAACATTTTCATCTGCAATTCCTAATAAAATATTTTAAATTAACATCTGTTTTGGAAAACCCTGTTGCACTTCATTGGTACAATGATTTCTGGCAGCTTCAGTGCTCCCTTAATTTTAGGGAGCAATTGTTTACACAAACAAGACTTAGGCATAAATATCCTGGGAAGACAATATCCTGAAAAGACAAATAAGATCTTTTACAAGTGGCATGCTGATAAGTTATATAAGACAGTAATTTTAAAGTATATCTTCCAGTGTGCTTTTTTTCCCAAAAATGTTCTTAAATGTTTTTATTTAAGGTATATAGGGACCGGGCATTAGTGTCACTTCCTAAAATATAATCATTAATTTAAAAAACCCCCAATGTTTAAGACTGCCAGAAGGAAGGAAGACTATTGTGAAATTCTGGTACAAGGACAGGGAAAACTGTGACATCTGACTGGCTATTCTTACTGGCACTGAAACTTTACCTTTCAAAAATCAGATTCTATTAGCTTAATACAACTGTTGGAAAGATAACATAAAAATTTAGTATCAAGAAAAGGTTGAAGTTATAAATTAAATCATAAATTGCTCTTTAGCTCACAAAAGACAAATCATGCCACTGCTGTTTCCTGGAGTTTGCTTTGCACTCATAAAACTGAAACTGAGGAAAGAAATTCCACTTGGTGTAAGATGATGTCACTCCCATTTATCCGCAGTAAACACAATGGCTTACCATGTTCTGAAATTAATTGGAACAGAAAAGAATGTCACTTCTACCAAAGAACCATGCTTAGATACAGCCTTGACTTGAAAAATTAGTAAGTGAAAACCAGTAGTTCACTGTGTTTGTGAAGGAATAAAAATTTGCATTCGTCCTTGGTTTCTAAAGCCACTGGAAGGGGACTCTAGGATGACCACAGCATTTTTGGTTTTTTCTTTTTTTCCAGTGAAATATTGTCTGTTATATTACAGGAGGTACAACATGAACACTTATTTACATACAGGAGACATGCTGAAGTAACATTGTGAAACAAGGTTTCCGAATACTGTAGAAGAACTGCACTTGTGAAGCTATTTGAGTGCTTACAATTCATAGTGTATTTCTGTCAAACTGGTGCAGGCTCTGCTATAAAGCAAACTGAAAATCTATTTTGATTTCTAATTAAAAGGAACTCCCTCTAGAGTTAATTACAAAGTATCTAGATATGAATCAGGACTTCTAGGAAATCAATTTCACACAAGAGAATGCAACATTAAGGTTTCTAATGGCTTCTGTGAGATTTAGAGTAAGCTCTCTGCTAGTAATGACAGAGGTAAGGAAAGCTGCTTTGTTCTTCCATCTGTCGTGGTGATAGTTGACTTTTCATTTATTAAAATAATAATTTCCATGTTATTCCAAGCCTTTGATTTCATTAAACCAATATTCAGAAATGAACATAGTTCCAGTATATTTGTTCCCGGTGCCTTTCAAACTCACATTCACTTAAGACATGCTCCCTTGAAAGCAAGACAACTCCAATAACAATTCCAAAGCTGTCCTTTAGCATCATCATCAATAGCACATCTAAACACAGCTTTATTCATGTCTCAAGGGCAGTTACACTGATACTTTCACCCCTTACAGACACAAACTGCTAGAAGTAAAGTGCTAAAAGCTGTATCATCTTCCTTCACCTCATCCCTTGGATTTGTGTGCAGTCCAAATGCACCTTACAAAACAGCAGAAGCTATAGGGACCATCTAGAATCTAGAGTTCAAACAAAGCCTCTTCAACAGTTATCCAATAAAACTGACACCATACCCAAAAGATTTAAAAGAAAAAGAAAGGTGTGCAAATCAGATAGCAGTCAAGTTTATTATCACCTCGAGTTGCTGTCCATCACACTGAAACAGGGTAAGTCCCCCAGGCAAATGCCAGCTGGACAGTAATCATACTTTACAGTTCTCTAGAGCCTTTATCTGATGACCTCAAAATACTTGACAAACACTAATTCATTTCACCTCACAAGACTTCTGCTGCTGGCTAAATACCACTATAGCTTAAATAACAAATAATTGAGTGTCAGTGATGATAGTCCAAGCTTTCAACTAACAGTAAATTGCTGTCCTTGCTAAGCACCAGAGGCAGAAAATGCATATGAGGAGATTCCAAAGGTTTCTCAGAGACTGGTCTACTAAAACAGTAACAGGCTGGGCAAAGCCAGACTCCAGGGAAAAGAGATTCCAAAGGTTTCTCAGAGCTTGGTGTATTACAGCAGTAAGTAGCAAAGCCAGTGTCTGGGAAAAGCCCAACAACAAATGTCTCCTGGTCTTATCATCTGTGTAAGCAGATTTTCTTCAACCCCTTTTCTAACTTATCCTTCACTTGTGTACATGGCATCATGACTTACAGGGAATTTTCTTACCAATAGTAAGAACAGGACTTACTATTTGAAAAAACAAAACCAACAAAACAACAGGCATAAAACAAGAATTTGTAAACTTAACAAGATTATAAATCTGTCTCAGTTTCTTATACTTTAAAAGTTGAGACAAAGCAGAGATGTCACAAAGATTACTGACTTAGATTTCTTACTATTAATCTCTCTGATAATTAACTTTTTAAGCTTTACTCTCTTCTCTTTCCAGCAATCTAAAATCAAAGCTAGTGACTGCCTGAAAGTGGAAATAATATCTCCAGGAATCTGCAAAGTGACAGCTGTTTACCAATATTTCTCAACAAAGAAAACATAGAAGTTACCAAGGATTGGATTGTAGAACAAAATCAGTGCAAGTTAAACCACATGAAGTATTTATTTTCTTCCAGTAACCATTTATGTGTTTAGAATCATATCTCATTCTATCAATGATGCAGTAATTNATGTGTTTAGAATCATATCTCATTCTATCAATGATGCAGTAATTATTTGTACATTTTTAAACAATATTATTAATTTTGCATATTAATTTCATGTATAATAATGACAAAGTTTTTAACAACATTTTCTTAGATAAGTGATATTTCAAAAAATATGTGTCATGCAAAAAGTGATATTCTATCAACTACCAATCTATCATCTTTTGAGGTGACATATAAAATAA
>VWYI01022083.1:0-17391 GCA_013399455.1 Anthoscopus minutus
ACACTTTTCAACTGACATCCTTCTTTATATACAGATAACATGAAACTTATACAATATACAAGACAGGAGATTTAAAACAATCACATAGTAATTATTTAACATCCTGAGATCAAGTCCAGTCAATTGGTTAGATATTCAATGGAATTAACAGTATAATGTTCACTTTCATTCAAGTAATATGCTTGACACTTTCTTAATGTTCTTGGTGAAGTTTCTTAAAGAACAATCCCTAAGAAGAAAATCTTTAATGTAACAGTGGTATCTCTACTCAGCTGTTCTATGATTTATTTCAAACTAAACCATAATCTCAAAAGGCAATCTCCTTTTTTTCTCCCCAGATTTTTCTTGGGTTTTTTTTCCCCCCAAAAGGGGGACAATGCAGTAGACCTAAACTTACCTTTCCACAATCCACTCTGGCCGAACTACTTTTTCTCCTTTCAATTCTTTTATTTTGGCATTTGGAAGATTGGTGGCAATAATGTGAGTTGTTTTTGATCGGGAATAGTACACGTGGTATTGGCCTCCATGTAACATCATCAGCCGTCTTAATTCATCAGCTGAGGGATCTGTAAAATGAAAACCACAAATATTCCTGTTTAGTGTCAGCAAATACAGAAAAATAACATTGATAAATATGGTGCCATAATCAGAAAGAGTGCAAGCCATTGTTTTGCTCTGAGAAAAAACTCTTCAAAGAACAAATTAGAAAAACATTTTGCAAGAAATGCAGAAAACTGTGTTTTTGAAAACACTAATTCAAAATGAAAACATTCTACTTGCTATAAAGGAACTTCCCACAATATGTATGACAGAAGGCAGAAAAAAATACTCAAGCAGATGTATTGTTAAACTGTATCAAAAAATGCTTTATATCAACATAATATAAAATTAGATTATCTTTTCACCAGAGTTCAGGAGAATACTTTATACCCAGAAGCAGCAGAAAATAATTAATATCAAAAGGGTTTAGCAACAGTAATGTATGTAATTTCTGATGTACTGAAGCAGTTAACTCCTTCCTTACAGATTATTCTTGAGTTGTTACAGGGAACAAAGAATACCTTAAAAACCAGCAACTCTTCTCATCTCCTCAAGAGTTTTAAAAAATTATTTTTTAAGCAGAGGAGGAGGAAAAAAAGAAAGTGTTAACTTTGGAAGGTGTTTGTGCAATGGTGTCACACAGGCACCAGAAGATTTGGGTCAACACTAACACTATGTTTGAATAGCGAATCTAACACAAGATAGTAAAAAAAAAAAAGTTGAACAATACAAGAACAAGGAAAAAAATTTTAAAGGATACAGTTACAATTATTTTCTGTCATCTCTCAAAATATGTTTCACACTTCATTATTCCTCTAACTTTTAACTCAAAACAGCATACACTTTCTCCAAGTGTTACCTTTCCTACTCCAGCCTTTTGGATAACCATCTTCTAAAGCTCTTTTTAGGGACTAGCTGCTTAACACTACACAAATGCCAGATTTTCACTGAAGAAGCTGCCTGCATTAAACAACCAATCCAGATGTATTAATAGTTTAACATATCCACCTTAACCTTCCACAGTCTGTTTGAGCCCTGTGCTTAAACCAGCACTAATCTATCTAACAGAAGCTCTATGCATCAGTTACATAATAATCACAACATTCCTGGCAGAGATTCCTGAAAAAGGCTTCTGGGGAGTTTCCAAAAGGTTATTAAGCTGCTTTACAGAAATAAGAAGTATGAACATAAGCATGGTAGATTAAAAACTGTACTCCAGCTAACATGCACTACCAGTTCATCACAGATGGTCCCTACAATACATAAATGTCTTACCTCTTCTCTTGTTCCTCCTTCCACTATCAGTAGGTTCTGTCTCACACATTATGCCACTCTGAGCAAGAAAACTTCGACATATTCTCTCAAAGGTAAATCTAAGGCATACAATCTAACCATCACTGATTTTAAAAATTAAAAATTGAATAAGTGTAGAAGGATGGAGGAAATTAAAAGGCTTCCTTTCAAATAATAAGATCACAGAGACATGGAAAGATCACTCCCTATTTCTAGAAGTTATGTAAATGATACAGCAAAGCAGTATTTCTATTCAAAATGTAAATCTGATGTTTTGTTGAAAACCTTTATCATGAAAAACAACAGAATATACAAAACATATACAGTAATTGTCAACTATTTACTAAGTTGCAAATTCATGTGCTTTACAGTTACCTCTACTCAAGATGGTAAACATGAGAACAACATAAAACAGATCCTTAAAAAAGAAAAGGGTTCACCTGTCAAGCCATTGACGTAGATGGCAACTCCGCTAAAGATACTCGATGAATTTCCATCCCTCTGCTGTTGTATGGCTGAATCTGACCGGAACTGATCCTCCAGTTTCTTAACTTTTGCTGACATGTACCCACCCTAGTTTTTAAATGAAAATAAAACACAATCTTTGATTCCAGTCTTATTTCCTAATGTTTACATACAGCAACTGGTCAATTGTAAGTCTGGAAAGTTAAGCAACATTCCTCCAAACTGAATTTGGTTATACACAAAAGACATTCTTTTTTCAAATGAAAAATACCCAATGCTCCACCATAAACTTGTATCTACAGGATAACTGCATCTTGATACCAACATAGCAGGATTTATTTCATATTCCTTAATCTTTTCCTTAGAGGAAAAGATATATATAAATAGTTATAGAATAAGAAAGAAGAAAAAATGGGATGATGCAGATTTGGGTGCTAAATTGGTGGCTCATTGCCTAACAAAACAATGTGATTCCATGTATTTTCAGTTCTTTAATATACACAACACAGTAGTATTCTAAACATTTATGCAAATTAAGTGCATCAGTTATTGTTTGTCCAACTACAGAATATGGTGGAGACAACCATAAATAGTTTTCAAATTACTTAGTTTAATTTTCAAATGGTGATTTAAAGCTATTCAAGGGTGAGACTTCAAAACTTGGTAATTAAAAAATTTCTTTCAAATTTAATCATGTGTTTTCAAGTAAAGTAAAAGGGTTTAATTTGCAGCATCCTTTTAGCACGTATAACAGAACTGTAACCCCTTTTAAACCACAGTGCCATTTACCTCTTTAAAAAAAAGCCACTAGGTTTGGAACATACCCATATTCCCCATCCATCGCCATCGGCAGCTCGTTTCCGCCATCCACCCCGCCTCATACTGAAGCCTCTGCAGAAGAACAATGCTTGATCAATTAAACATTCAGAACTATCATCAGTGGCATTTCAATGACAGCACGCACAACAGGTCATTTACAGATTATTGTAAAGATTAAATTTTTTCAATCAACTTCATTGAGGTATTTGAGTTTCACAGCCAAGCTAGAAATGCAAAATCATATAAAAACCAGATTCCTCAGTTTTGCAGTAATGCATACTGTGGTTCCTGCTACATTATCAAAAACCACACATGCATGTTTTGCTTTATTCACCCTGAAAATAAAAATCTCCTTACGATGTTCACTGTCCATTAAAATTTATTAAATTCTTTCTGTTCCTCATACATCTCCTATTAAAAAGAGGAATAAGGAAAGGTTCTTAAATACAACTGCTAACATCCATGAAAAATATCCTCCAGGTCATGAACAATCTTTTATTTCCTATTTGATATCCTAGACATGGTGTGATGCAGGCAACACCTCCTGATATTAGAGACTGGATTCATTTCACCAATGGATTTACAGGTGATTATAAAACATCCAAGCATTTGTTGCTGTAACGCAATACATCACATCAAAGCAAAAAACCAAAGGTGATCTATGGTCAAAGAAATGCCAGCTGTTTAACTGACCTAGTATGATCTACAGTTAGGTTTGTGATTTGATTCTTTGGGGCTTTTTGTCTGCATTGCTTAATAATAAATAAAAAAAAGAAACAAACCCAACCAGCCAAATTGCAGTTTCCTTTATCCAAGACACTTATCCCTGAACCATGAGCTGCACTCAGCCATGTCTCCAGATGAGATATTAGTTGGCTAGAACAGAACTCCTGGATAGAGAAAGCAATGCCTGGACTGTGGCCATCTGTTCACTGCACACAAATGATTCATATTTACTATAGCTGTTGTAACACTGATTTTAGAATATTGATTAATGATGTAGTAAGATCATGAGGTCACTACCTGCTTTTACATCTTGCACCTCCCAACCAAAATAGTTCTCTAAATAAAATGACAAAATAGTCTCTTAATCTCTTAGAGAATGAGGACAATACTCTGAAGCTAAAAAGAGGTAAATGTCTTAAGCTTTCTATTTCATTAATTATTTAATTAATATTCCTTTATCCTCCCTAAAAAACATGCAAAACTACAATAAATACACAGAAGAAAGTCAATTGGTTTTTTTCCATCCTTGCCTGCTTTTGAGTCTCTGGGCTATCCACAGCATTGTCCAGTAACAAAAGCAAAGAAGCTTCACAGTCTCCAGCTTACCAGAAAGCACATACAGTTGTGGATGGAGATGACAAGACATTCTGGTCATTTTCCTATCCAGGTCTTCTACTGCACTGTTTTGGAGATTGCCTCATTTATTGCATCAACATTACACTTCTTATGAACCTAGCTGTAGTGAGTTCTAGCTTTTGTCTCTTAATTTGCTTTTGTCCTAGAGGACCAAGCAGGCATAGTCTGATATCCAGTTAAACCATCTTGGATTGCAGGCATGTTTGACTGCAAAAGAAGACATAGTTGTGACCGTGTTTCCTAAGTTTTCATAAGTTTCATAAGAAGTTTTCATAAGTACTATCGTTTTCATGGACTACTGCAAATATGCCAAATTAAGCAACCACAGAATTACAGTCAAAGCAGGTAGTAGGTATTTTGAAAAGGTAAGCATCTGTTTTATGTTTCAGGACCTCCACAGAAACAGAAAGATCATGATGCATTTGGTTCTATGCTAGCAGTTGCTTGTAACTTGATACACAACTGACATACACATTGTTGTATGTGCAATTACAAAGATCAATCACATGTCAAGGAGATGAGCTCTACACCAACATCCAAAACAAAGCAACCCCTTCTCAGATTGCTGTATTTTCCCCTCTAAGTATCTAAATTTCTTAGCCAGAGACCTATTTCCAAGACATCAGGCCTTCTGAAATTAATTTTTAGCGGTTTGAATTGCATGTAATAATAGATACCACAGAACTCTTAAGGATCACTGAGGAAAAAGAGAGGAGATGAGCTAGATGACCACATAAAATACAGAACTGACTTTTTTCCTGCAGAGGACAGTATACAGTGCAAAAGGATTGATGGCTTCTTTCATATGGAAAATTTGTATTTTTCCATCAACTGAAGTGAATTGTAATTCACATCTATCACTTATGGCTAAGAAATTATTGGAGAAACAGAAAAGTGTAAGTTCATGAAAAAGGAAAATCATTAATGAAAAACTGTCATCTAGTTTATTTAGATATTAGAGATATCAGCGTATGAGCTCATAAGAGACACTAAAATTTTAACTAATGATCATTCTTTCTCCCTCTTAATAAAGGATGACAAAGTCTTAAAGGTGGCTACAATAATGCCAGAGGCTCTCTCTTCATGAGGAGCCACATGGAGACCACAGGAGACAACATATACAAGCTGCACCAGGAAGTTTCATCTTGATGTCAGAAAAATATTTTTTAGAGCGACAACAGTCAATGACTGGAATGCAGGGACCTGGCAGAGTCCTCATCTCTGGAGATTTTCATGTCGCAATTGGGCAGGGTGCCAGATAACCTCAACCAGGCTTCCCAACCCATGAAAGGTTGGACTAGATACTCTTTTGAGGTCACTTCCAATCTGGGCTGTTCTATGATTGTAAGCCTATCAAATAGAAAACCTCATACAAATATAAATTCTTGCTCTGAAAAAAAAGAAGACTGTACACAATGCATAATCTAAATCACCACAACTCCAATCACTAAGACAACAGGATTTGATAGGTCTTAACTCTGACCCCTTTACAACAACCTCTGGCTTAAACTAAAATATCTAATGCCTGATAAACTGAAGAACTGCCTTTATAAGAGTGAGCTTTTCTGAAACCTTGAAACACATTTCATTTTTATTCAGGACACTGGAAGGTGAAGAAGAAAGATCTCTAGCCTGAGAGTGAAGCCAGTTAAAATCAGAATCATGGTTATGTTATGTTAAACTAGGCATGGTTATGTTCCTAGTTTGATTAAAATTAGGAATCAAACAAAACTACTTAGGTCACATTGCTAAAACCATGACGTGTCAACTGCTCAGAAGTCGTCTTCCTAGAACCTGCAAAACTAGAGAAACTAGGCTGTAATGCCTACTTAAAACATCTGATAGTGATTTACCATTTCCTCAGCAGATGCAATTTTTTACTCAGTCCACTTAAGCCAGACTGCTTAAATTCTAAAGACACAGGAATATGGTACTTCAGTGATTACTAGATGCCTTTGGCTCAAGTCTTCAGGGTCACTGATTATTTCCTTAATGCTGATATGAAAACCTGGGGGACTAGTTTCTCCCTTTATAGTTCCAGGAACTGAATGATGAAAACCAAGGTTTCTGGACTACAGAGAAACCTCTCTGCTAGACTTGTCCTTACAGTGTGAATTTTTCCTTGAAAATGAAGGTAACATCTTACAGCTGCCTTGCTGAAACCTAAGGAACAAATGAGCATGAGAAAAATATTGCACAAGGTGTATTAAACCATAGGAAAAATTAAGCAAGATTTAAAACATGCTCACTGGTTTATGATATAAGAAATATAAGGTTGGTATGATGCTCTCCCTATAGGAATCATGATGAAGGGATGAGTAAGAGAAACACTTAGTAAAGAACCTTGAAGTTGGGAAGTAGATGAGGTATGTGTGTAGAGAAATCAAGATGGGAGACTTCAAAGAGCCATCACAAACAAGCCAATTTCAGAAGAGTTCACCTTTCTTGTAGTTCTTTCTTAAAGTACCTTGTTTCAGAACCGTTTTCTCTGTTTGCACAATTCACAGATTCAGCAAACCACCATAGATACTAGTTTTTTGGTTATTTCTAGGCCCTGAAGGACAAGCTACAAAGTGACCCTCTGCCTAGACAAAAGCTTTTTAAATAAAATCCAAATGCTCATATTCTGAACCTGTGAATATAACAAAATCATCTGCAATTAAAAAAAGAGCCTGAACAAACTCTGGAACTTCACAAAAGCCTGTAAAGATACAAACAGTACTCCTAGGAATGCATTCCTGTTTTTCAGGGCAAGAGAAATAACTTTTTAAGCAAAACAGTAAAATTAAAACCTCCACCACTTAATCTTGTTACTAAAGACTGTTAATCAAAGCCCATAGAATCAGGTAATGGAATTAAATGTTAAGTGTGCATTCTTTAAATTCTATAAACATATCTGTGTGCATACAAGACTTACAGAGCAAGGAATGTAGATCTGAATGTTGATGCTATTATTTGTTTTAGTTTCATCTGTAGCACACACTAAAGAAAGTTATTTCTCTAAAATATTTTAAATTTGGGATGGTGTGATTTTAAGCGAGTTATTTTCCATTATCCTAGGCAGTTGGGATAACATGGCTAAGGGAACAACCCAGACCAAAACCACAGGTGTTATGGGGAAAAATGGTTGGGAGCACACAATACAGATCTCAATGACTCTGTAAGAAGTGAACATGGATCATCATGAGCTTCTTAATTCCAGTGCAGTACTAGTCCCTGCTTCTGTCATGTTTCAGCAGTCTCTCTGCCAAGCATATATACAGTCCAGAGGTATTTTTGCTACCTCTTCAAGTAGCCAACTTGAACCTGGCAGAATATAAACATTATGGCTCTGCCCTACAAGAAAGCATACGAACTATTTCCAAAGACAAAATGCAGCTGCACTGTGACTCAACAAATAACCAAAAGTTGTATCTAAATACATCACACAAGTAACGTTCCATCCAGATTATCCAATATTAGGTAACTGAGTAGAACACACTGAATGTAACAGCTAGTCTGCATTTCTGATGAGAGCAGACATGCTGTCATTGTCCTGTAATGCAAAAGAACTTGATTTATTTAACATATTCACATGCCACGAGCCTACATAGAAGGTGTAACTCCAGCAAAAATATGGGTATCTTGGGCCACTGCTAATGAGTATCAGAATCTTCTCCTTGAACTGCAGATTGAATCCATCCCAGCTCAGCAGGGCTTAGAAGCTTTTTCCATCAAGTGGGTATTTTGTGGCTTGTTTGAGTTTCATGTCTCTACATTCCAGCTTCCACATCAAACTCACCACTCTGCTTGGCACTAGTCTTCAAGCTCTTTGAGGTAAAAACTATTTTACATGTTTATACATTTGTAAATGCAAGAGTCCTATTCTTGACTGAGTCTTGTGGAAAAGAACTGCTGCTACAGAGTAGAAAACTGTTTTCTACCACATACTGAGAAGTCCAGAATCCAGCAAAAAGAACCTACACAAAAGAAGTCAAAAGCTTTTTTAAAGGCACTATATGCTTAAATGCCTGGGATATCAGACAATTAAGGATTAGCACTATTCCATATTAAAATTACTAATTAGTACACTGCAAAGGAACTGAATTTTATTCTAGGTGGGAAATAAAGTCTCAGGGTAAAGTTTCATAGGATGTTTGAGTTAACTTGTTGGCTGACTGTGACCAAAAGGGATGATTATGCTCTTCAGCCTCTGCTGGCCTAACAGGCTTTATCTGCTCTTCCCAACCTCTAGTACTTCCAAGAACAAAAGTACTTCCAAGTTCACCTGACCCCTATGTTCACACTGCTGCTATGTGCAATTCAGCTCACTAAATCAACAGAAATTTGATATAATTTTATGGTCTAGCTTTCCACAAGTTTAACAAGATGAAGCGACTTACCAAAAGCATCAGATAAAGCAAAAACATGCAAAAAAAAGAGGAATGGATGGAATTTTAAAATGATCTTTGCAATTTCTAAAAAACAACTTTTGGGTCAAGACTACAACTAATGGCAGTGTAAATGTAGATACTAAGCTCCAATAAGCTGTCTACTGTTCACTAAGTAGTGCTGCTGCTTATGCCCCCCTCCGCCACCCCTGCAATAAATCAGAGGGATAGGCTACCTTCCCTCTTCCATAGGGTAAGGGCTTTATAAAAAAGTTACAATCAAACAGCTCCACATCTTATACCACCTGTCCCCATAAGATAAGCACTCCTTACTACAAGCACCTGATGTTACAGGGCGAAACAGCAAGTTCTTTTTTGCAGTTCAATCTTTGATATTTTAAATAAAGAGAAATGAAATTAGCTGAAGAATGCTAGAAACAATAGCTGTCTTCAAAAACACCCAACACCACCTTCATATCCTGTGAGTAAAGGTAAGAGTGCTAATTAGGAAAGAATAAACTACAAAATCTTGGGCAATATTAGCACAAAACAGTATGAGAAATTTAGAGATATCATTTGTCTAAAATATGAGCATCCATGGAATTTGCCAGAAAGGCAGAATACCATACAACTCACATAAAACATGGAAAAACCCCCAAGTCCTTCAGAATCAACTCCTCATGAGCAGATAACTACAGCAGACAACTGTTTATACCAGAGCTGTACAAGACAAAAGTCTTTATGTCTTTTCACAACTAATTTGAGAGTCTGGAACAGACAATTGTTTTAATTGTCACAACTTGAGGATGCATGAGCATGCAGTCCAGAAACCAGGATCACTGCACAATCCACACCACCATTCAACAGTCTGTTTTCAATATATCATTTTTGCTTTTATACATGGCATTTGAAATAGTTAATTCTTTGAAAAATAGTAAGACATTTAACTGGAAACCAACTGTCAATTCCCCTCTAGGAATAACAATCAGTAGCAGCTACAGTCCATTTAGAGTTTGTCACAAGTGGTGGTTTAACATGGTATTTTCTTCTGCTTACAGAAGACTGGCCTTCAGTTTCAAGATTTCTGCATTTTTTTTATAAAGTCACGACCTCCCCAGCCCCTTCAGAGTTCTTCAGTGATGAGTAGCTTTTCCTCACAACTCTTCATTGCTATATGTAACCACGTAGCTCAATTCACTTTTTAGTTCAAATCTCACTTCTTTCACACAAGGGTTCTTAGTGCCATAATACAATAAGTTTCAGCAAACTTCATCAACTGGCTTCATCATTCCTGCGCTTAAAATTCTTCTGGGGCTTCAACCCCAAGAGGACTTGGCACATTCATAATCTTTATGCCAGCTTCTAAGTGCCTAGAATCCAGAATAAAAACCATTAAGTAAAATCAGAATAAGAAGCACTGTTTGTGAAATTAGGACTCTAAATAGCAACACAGTGAAAGGATTGTATATCACCAAAAGAAAATGCCCTTTTGGACTTGAGTAGCCAAAACAATAGACAAGATGAGTTTATGAGCTGCACAGTCTTCCTTCAACCACCTCTGATTAGCTATCTATAATATTTGAGAAGGGAGAATTATGTCTCTGTTTTCTTTGAAAATGAAGACTAGGATATTAGTTTTCTATCTAATCAATCAACAGAACTTGTTTAGAAAGTTTTTGATTTGTGCACTCAGTATGACAACCCAGTCCCACAAGTCCTGTCTTGCCCAAGCAGCTCATGCTGAGGCATAGGCCAAGAAATCAGTAGGTAGCATAAGTAAACCCATGATCCCCACTCTCAAATAATGAGAAGAGTTGCTGCTGCTAAATGATTTAGGACTTTTTCTGTAAGAATTTCCAGGCACAACTGAAACATCCTTGTAAAGCTAAAGAAAAGCTTAACAAGGCAGAAAAAGTAGGTAAGGGGAGGTATAATTATTCAAAAATAACTAAAATTTTTATGAGGTGATCAAAGCAAGGAATCTGTGGATGCTCTGAATTTATTAACATCAAATTCAGAGGAATTGTGCTTGTGAAAACCTAACATACACTACATTCAGCTTCCCCAGACTTCAGCCCCGGAGATTGAAAAAAGAAGAGACTACATCTTTTTGATTTAATTTAGGTATTTGACTATTCACATGTGTATGGATATCTGTATGTTTGTGCACACACAACAAACTGATCTTGCTGCTGACCAACATGAGTGCTTGCTACCCAGACTGACCACTTTGGCAGTAGTGAATGGCACAGAAACCCTGCTCTGGGCCAGGGCTGTAACCAGTGTAATGAGAGGGGACATGTAGTTTAACAAGGCCAAGCACAAGGTACTGCACCTGAGTGGGTACAACCCCTGGAATCAATACAGTCTGTAGAACGAGCACATCCAGACCAGCCCTGAAAGACTGGGGGGTGTTGGTGGGTGAGAGGCTGGACATGACCCAGCAAGGCACACTCACAACCCAGAAAGCCCATCCTACCCTGGGCTGCATCCAAAGAAGTGTGGCCAGCAGGGTGAGGGAGGGGATTCTGCCCCTCTGCTCTGCTCTGGTGAGACAATGCTGCATCCAGATCTGGGGTCCCCAGCACAGGAAGGACACAGGCCTGTCGGAACAAGCCCAAGATCATTAGAGGGATGGAGCACCTTTGCCATAAGCAGAGGCTTAGAGAACTGGGATTATTCAGCCTGGAGAAGCCTTCAAGGTGACCTAATTGTGGCCTTCAAGTACCTGAAGGGAAAATACAAGAGAAAGGGAAAGAGACTATATACAGGAGCACGCAGGAACAGAACAAGAGGGAATGGCTTCAAACTGAAAGTAGGTTTAGATCAGGTATTAGCAAGAAATTCTCTCCTGTGAGGGTAGTTAGGCACTGGAACAAGTTGCCCACAGAACCTGTGCATGTCTTGCCTCTGGAAGTCTTCCAACACCAGGCTGGATGGAGCTCTAAGCAACCTGGCCTAGTGGAAAGTGTCCCTGCTCATGACAGGGGAGCTGGAACTAGATGACCTTTAAAGTTCTTTTGCAACCCTGGCTATCCCACGATAATTCTATGATGACAATGGGGTTTTTTTAGGAGATATGTCCAAAGAAGTTGTGTTTTGTGGTAAACCCAATGTTACCACTGAGTAAGTGTTGATCCTGCCAGGTTTTTCAGGGAAAATGAGAGAGAAGGTATCTACTCTGCAAATGGTAGATGATGTCAGATACTAAGGAGAACTCTTTACTCATATATGGGCAGCAAAACTCTAAGAACTCAACAACTTTACCAGCAAAAGCGCTGATAACTAATGATTCAGTATTGAAACAGGTAGATTTTCTTTCCATAGCATCTTTTGAATGACATTACTTAATTTCAACTGACACTGCACAGTCAAGTTCCCAAATGCTTTTCTGACATTGCCTTTGAAACCCTCAAAGCTGCAAAATCTTTTTTGAACTAAAATCTTCACAACATAAGGCTTCTATATGCTTAGCCTTGAAGTTTCAAGTTTCTACTCAAGTTTTCTATGTCTTTCTTTAGTCCATGGATGTTACTTTTTTTATCAACTCAGACCAACAGGACTAGGAAGAACCAGATGAAACTAGCAAGTGGAGAGATCAAAAGAAATGGAAATATTTTTTCATCTATAGCCTAGTTTATTTGAAGATTATCTGACATTGAATACCAAGGATGCTAAAAGTCTGTATCCATTAAATAGATAAATAGAATAAAACATACTCTATTTCTTTAAGATAACAAACTATAGAAGCTCAGAACACAAAGGCAAAGTTTTTTGGTGTGTTTATGATTAACAAAACAAACTTCTGATCTGGCCCAACATATCATCAACTTTCCTCCTAGATTCACAGAAAAATAAGAAAAGCACAGTGTTTCTGTATTTTCCAGGAAAAATATAATTCTTAGATCTTGAAACAAAACAAAAATGCTCCAATTCTTCAAGATCCTTTAATCTAAACTCAAATCTGAAGCGTATTCTTGGCCTGTACTGGTTCTGAGTTGGTATTTTAAGCACCTCTGACATAAAACCAGCAATGTTACACTGCTGCTTAGTGGAGACAGATCAATACAAAATGGCTACAGAGCAAAAATGGCCTATCCCAAGAAAATGCTACACTTGTAAAACTTGGGTTAAAAATCAATATAGAAGTTACAGAAAAGAGCAACACTTAAAACTTAAAATCAGCCAGAAATTACAGTAAAAAGTCATTACAACCTTACTCTCCCCTAATATTGGTTTATTAAGAAGATTCTTGGAACTGCTTACCAAATAATGCAATTATAGCATGAAAATCAAGAAATTCAAACTGAAAGGCAGTATTAGAGCCGAGTGTTCTAATATTTCCTGAAAACAACAAGCAGATTCAGAAATCAGGAACAGTATCCTTTCAATATATACCATTATTTTAGTTCTTTACTTCAACTAGGAGTTGCATTTAATTGCACAGAATGGTAAAATACACTCACACTACTTGGGAAACCGCACTAATCATTTACCTTACACTCCATGGGGTCAGGGGCTTTCCTGTTTGTAAGAATTAATAGCAATCCCACTATTACCTTTAAAAAGCAACAGCTCCTAGGTTCCCAAGATGACCCAAGTGGAGTATGACCATTTGCTCAAGATGCTAACTCACCATGCCCTGTACCTGATCTGAGTCAGCTCATAGAGGTGAAGTCATGCATATGGTGGAAAGAACTTTATTTTACTTGGGTTATTCACTGACAACTAGAACCTGGCAAAACATACTATCAACAGTCCCCAGGATTCTCCCAAAATACACCACATACCTTACCCTCCCAGAAGACTGCTAGTCTTGATGTTAATATGGAAAAACCTTAGAGTAATTCTTCACCCTACTCTGCGCAGCTTCCTCACCACCTTCTTGCTTTGGCATTCAAATCAATCCACTTGCATTCACAAAAATGATTCTGCAAGGCGCCTGAGCAGTGTCTTCTCCTAAGAGAAACCACTTTTCTCTTTTCTAGCGTTATTTACTTTCATAAATCAAGACACTGAATATATGTGCATTAATTGAGGAAAACCAAATAAGAAGCCAAGCACTCCATTACACTGAGACTTGGATAAAGTACTTATAGATAGCTGAGAATAGAAAGCAAAACCACAGCATGGCTAAGCTTTACTCCTGCAAGTAACTGAATTTCAAGTCACCAGCTTCAGCACTACCAAATAGGTAGAATACCAACTAGGAAACCCGAAACTTTGAGATAGGAAAGGAGTTGCTTTATCCAAAAGCTAACAATGAAATTCAGGGACCATAAATGCCTAGGCATTTAAAGCAAGGAATATGGAATATACAGTCCTTCCTACAGGTATACCAAACTAAAAGTATCTCCTAGGGGAATTTCATGTTCACAGATTCCTTAGCTACAATAGCAGCAGTCCTTAAGTCAATTTTGAAATAAAAGTCACAGGAATGGAAGTTATCACTACAGCCCAGAATTCAGGGCTGTTCAGCACACCCACCTCACTTCTCCTAAACACTGAGAAAGAAACCTTTCCTAATTCTATCATATGAGCACCAGATATTCCACGTGAAACACAGAGTGAGGGGATCACAGATATGGCAGGCCCTCTTCCCTAAAAACATTTGTGTGTCCAATTAAAACGCTGTCTGGTTTCCACAACAGAGCAAAAAGCTGCTCTTGGGACAGAGCACTGCAAATACTTATCTGTTAGACAAAGACATTCCCACAAGCATACTATATGACACGTGTCTAAGAATTCCTCATGATTTTTTGCATCCACTTAAGATTTGCTCTCTTCCAACTTTTTTTGTAACTCCATGGCCAGTCTCATTTCTATTTGTTTCCAATTTTTTCCTCATTTTGCTATGCTTAGGTAAACACATGGTGCTATCACCAAATTAATCTACATTATATTCTTGAAGAAGGATTTCAACATTTGAATATTTAGCTTCCCTTTTTATATAAACACCAGGCAAACCTCCTAAGAGCTGACAGAGATCTCAGTGATAATAATATATCCCTTTAATTAAAAGATAAAAATGTTGAATTAAAAAAAATTCTCTATGAAATAAACAGTAACTAACAAATTAAATGGGGAAAGCATGTAGTAGGGCCAGGAAACTTATTTTTTTCCTGCTTGTCCTGGATTATTAAAAAAAAAAGTCTGTGTAATCACATTAATTTTTTTTCTACCTACTCAAAACCAGATGTAATTCGTACTTTTTTTTTAATCTCTCTACTAAATGAAAGGGATGGTAGAAAGATTGAAAATTTGCCAAAAAGATTCTTTCAAGAACTCATGTGGATCAAGGGATCAGAAAACAACTAATGAAAACTGGCACTCTGTAACAACACACTATCACTGCACAAGAACAGTCTGTACCAGAGTGTATGTACTATTCAGAAAGACGAACTGGTCCTACGCTTAAAGGGTACATTACTAAATAATGTACTGAAAAACCACATTTTTTCAGTACATTATTTAGTAATTATTTAGTAATTTGTTAATTATTTAGTAATTCAATACATTATTTCTGTGTTCTGTACACAAAACATGTAAAATCATTTTACAACAAGGCTTGAAATACAGTAATGAATTTTTCCTATTAGCACTTTGCTTTTAAAACAATCTTTCTTCAAGTAGTCAAATATCAATGAGTCACAAGGTAGGTGTCTGCACTGTGCCTCTCCTAACGCTGTCCTACCAGTGACCTCCAGTTTGACAGCTTGGGATTATTTACTAACAGGGATTTGCTACATTATCCAGCAGAAGAAATGGACTGAATGAAAGACAAATATGGTGGGAATGCGTAATAACTATAGGCTTGAGGCAAGATGGCAAGGAATTTGGCAGATTTGGATTTCTGTCTAATCTTAGATTTAATTTGTGTTAAATGTCATAAACCTTAGTAAGACAGGAGTATTCCAGAAACAAATTTTAAATGTAACTTCTTGCAACTAATGGTTATTAGGTAACTGTTCAAACTAGTTCTATTTGAGCAACAATTGCATCGAAATGAAAAAAGAATTTAGATCATAAAATTATAGTCTCTGGTTTTGCTTCTTTGGATTATCTGTTAGTCACAATCTGAGTTAGGACCTGAATTTTGGATCAAAATGTGTAACAAACATCAACTCATTTTTTCATTAAGACAATTATTAACACAAACAGAGTATTCACAGCCCCGTCATTCTGAAGACTGTGATGTTAATTCTAAAGCATCGGAAATAACAGAATATTACAGCACACANTACAGCCCCGTCATTCTGAAGACTGTTATCGGAAATAACAGAATATTACAGCACACAACACACAGACTTCCTACCAAAAAAACTAATGTGCTGGTGATACAATGTTCCTCTTCCTTCTTAAGATTAACATGCCATTACATTTCTCATCAGGGGCTTTTAGCTCAGTACCACAGGTCAAGTCAATGGTAACTGTATAGCAAAAAGCATCAAAATCAGATAGGGAAGGAGTCAAGATGTGAACACATCTGTCCCTCAATGTTGGCAAGCACGGGCTTACTCATCAAGCACAGGTCCTCCCCCTTACCTTCAGCACACCAGTTATACCCAGCACTATTGCTCAGCAAATATAACTTGTGACAAACACTACGGGAAACCAAAGACAAGATACAAGCTGCTACAGCGCGGAGAGCATTCCAGAGGGCACGGCCGCGCCAGGGCTCGGGCTTCCCCCCTCCTCCCCCTACAACCTATTTCCCTGCAGTGACCCCTCAGCGCCGGCAGAAAGCTGTGGTACAGCCTCGCTCGCCCCAGCTCTGCCTGCGGGACCCGTGTTGTGTCTACAGCGCAGGCCCCATGTGACAGACACAGACGCATAGACAGACAGACAGACAGCAGACGCACAGGTGCGGGGAGGGGCGGGTAACCCGGACACGCGCACACCTGGCGCGCACCCGCGGCGCCTCGCGGGCGCGCACAGGGGTCTGTCCCCGTGTCCCCTCTCTGCCCTCCCGCGCGCGGGCAGCCGAGGCCGCCACGAGCCGGTTACATAACACCTCGCGCCGGTCCCCTTTCCCTTCCCTTCCCCCCGTTCCCGCGCCGGGAAGAGAACGGGAAAGGACCAGGCCGCGGGCCCAGGGAGGGGCTGTGAGGCAGGGCAGCGGCTGCGGGCCTCGTGTATGCCTCCCGATCCCACTCCCTTCCTCCCTGCCTTCCTTCTCGCCGTCCCCGAGCTACCCCCCCGCATGTCCCTCCCGCCATGGGGGCCGCCGCGCTGTGGGTGTGGGGGGGAAAGCGTCCGCTCCGCCAGCCCCGCCACCGCTCACCTTCCGCCGCGTCCCAGACACACATTCCCGGGGGCGCCGCAGCTGCCTCTTGCCCTGCCGGGCCGTATGCGTGTGTGCGTGTTGTATGTGTGTGGGGCTTCACATCGCGGCTCCCCCTCCGGCACGGACGGACGGACGGACGGACGCACGTAACCGCCGCCTCCTGCCCGCCTTCTTCCTCCTCCTCCTGCTGCTCCTCAGCGCCGGCCGCGCTCTCTCTCTCCCCTTCTCCCTCTCTGTCCCCACACCTCGTTCAGC